>JAMAFV010000013.1:0-292418 GCA_023625935.1 Eurotiales sp. R13A2 | reverse complement strand
GTGCGGTAAATTTTTCCGTCTTAACTTTTGGTGCCTTCCCCCCCCCCCCCCCCCCCCCCCACACTGTATTTCTGGCGCGTTGTGTGCGCAGTATACAGAGTTCTTTCTCTTCGGGCGAGAAAAACTTCTTCACCTTTGCCGGAGATGATGGGTAGAAGTATACGAGGAAAGGCCCGAACACTATCGGAAATATCCCTTCAATCAGGAAGAGTAGCTGCCACGGCTTGAAAGTGCTTGAGTGGATGTTGTTCTGGATCCCCCAGGCAATCAACCCATTGAAAGCACCGGCTAGCACACCAAAGGAATACCACAGTCCCGTTCTCACAGCGATTTCATCTTTTGTATACCACATGGTAAGAAAGACATTGTTGATCTGTGTTAGACCCTCGGCAGCTCCAATAAAGACCCGCAAGACACCTGGCAAGACCATGCTTTTGGAAAAGAGAAGCATGATAGTGCAGATGCCCCAGAAGACATTGGCTAGTCCCAACAGGAGATAAGTCTCCACAAATCGAATGAGAATTCCGCCGATGGGCTGGCAGATGATGTAGCCAACGTAGAAAAGAGACACTACAGTTGAAAACTGAGTAGCGGAGAGGTGGTTGTCTGTCTTGAAGCCGGCGACTTCAGCATTCCCAATATCGGTACGATCCATAGACGAGAAGAAGTAATTCAGCGTGCATAGAGGTAGGATCAGGAGGTCAATCTTGCGTAAGATTTTCCGATCAAGAGCACGTTGCTCGTCGGTCAATGTGGGAACGATGCTTTGCTCTTGTAGACTTTCAATGTGCTTGGTGGTGCTAGGATGCATTGAGCAGGCACCCTCAGTCGATATCATGTTTGAATCCAATCCCATGTTTCGTGTGTGTCAGATAGTCAGAAAATGAATACGTTAAGCAAATACCCATCAACATGGTGCTCTCAATCCTATTTATCATCGAGAATGGGCTCCAGGAGCATGCTCTGCCCACTCTTTTATGAATTGAGATAGTCGGCTGGAATTCCGGGACTCAAAATAAAAAGAGTTTTTAGTGGTCCAATTCTATCTCGGAATTCCGGGGCCCCGCAGCCTTGCCCCAAATCCTACATCCACACTCCTAGCAATGGGTTAGGTCTAGGTTGGTAGGCTAGCTTCAAATGCTATCATATATACCGAGCAATCTCGCCGTTTGTCTTTGGTCTCTCAAGCAATAATATTCTTCTGTATTCTTCCCCCACTCACCATGAAAATCAAAAGTATTGACGACCTCGACGCTCGCACAGCCCAGACATTAGGCTACCTGGGAAACACCCCAGCATGGACCTGTATAACAAACAACAGATTCTGTTATTTTCTATACGTACCAAAAAATTACTTTGCTCTGACTCATGTCAACCTTATGGTTCTGATCCACTCAAGCTCCCGCAACGCTTCTGAGATGCGCCAAGACTTTGCCTCGTTCGCAGAGAGACATTCATACATTATCCTCGCTCCTCTGTTCCCAATGGAGCCAGATGACCCTCAGGACAGAGCAGGCTACAAGTTGCTCAAATCTGGCCATCTGCGTTATGACCAGATTGTGCTTTCCATGGCCGAGGAAGTCCGCGCCAGATATAATCGCGTCGACATTGAGCGATTCTTTCTGTTTGGTTTCAGCGGTGGTGCACAATTTGTTCATCGCTTTGCGTACTTGTATCCGCAACGCCTCAAAGGAATCGCCTGTGGTGCTCCGGGCTCTCAGACGCTTCCCGATGATACTCGACTGTTTCCCGAAGGTGTGAAGGATATGCAGCAGGTCTTTGGGCTGCCAATGCAGCGGCAGCAGCTATGCATCGTTCCTACCATGTTCATCGTTGGTGATGCCGATACGGATACTTTCTATGCCGCAGCGCGGGGACGACCACTTGATATTTCGATTAAAAATGGGCGGTACGGAGCAACGGTTCGCCTCGAAGAGGCGTGGCGCGCAGCTGGTTTTGATAGTTATTTACGTGTTGTGCCGGGTGCTTGCCATGAAGAGGAAAAGATGACAGAGCATGTTATCACGTTTTTCGAGAAATGTCTAGATTAAGGCCCGTCTATCGTCCTGTCTGGAATATGACTGACAAATCTGATGATATCCTAGGACAGCTCTATCACTTTTTATATCCGAAAAGAATAAATAATAATAATATACTATTAGTTTAGACAAAGATTTTGTATCTTAGGGCTCAGAGTTTCTAGGGTTCGATATCAGAACCTTAGCGGATAATTAGCGGAGCCCGGGTTACAGGTCGCGCCGCCCCAAAATTAGCTCAGCGCAGTCCAAAAATCCCCCTTCGCTCAGGCCGGTCCAAAAATTTTGGACTGCTATAAGTGGCTTAAAAACATTTATATTAATCTATTAATTTTAGTAACTAATCATATATCTTGCTATTGTAGCATCTTATTAGTACTTTATCAGTGCTTAATCCTGCATGTTGTAGTTATAATTTTAATCTGTGTTAAATATATATTTAATATATACTCAACAGACACAAAGATTGATTTTAAAATAGACTTAATTGATAGCCAGTTCATTCCTAGACAATCTAATAATTAAATGATTTTTAATTTTTGGACCTTTTTATTATAGAAAAATAAAGATAGACTTATAGTAATTATATATATATATATCTGGCTACTGGTATAAATTATTAATAATATTAGAACTCTATAAGTTTTAATTTAGCATCAGATTCTAAATCTAAATCTGAAGCTGACTAGAAATTATTTAATTTAAATATAGATCTTAGGCCAGATATTAAAATAGTCTATAATATATTTATATTTATTTTGTGAATAGGATTAAATCTTGTATAGTGTTTATATAATATATACTGAATATATATTGAATATTTACTATATATATCTAGAATATAATTGTTGAGACAGATATACTAGTGTTTGGAAAGTATAATAAAGTTATTATTTATTATATTAAAAATAAATTAATAATATTAGATTATTTAATATTTCTAGAGATTAATAAAGAATTATTATATTTTATTTACTAAAATAATTTTTTATTTAAAGATAATTCTTATAAATCTGTTAAAGAAGTATTTAAAAATCTCTGATTATAAGTATACTTTTAATATAAACTTAGTTGGTATTTAATATTTAATTTATTGATTTAGATTTAATGGTTATTTTATATCTGATAGAATCATAATACAGTAAAATTAAATTTTCTAAATGATATTTCTGTATAATATTAATTTTATTTATGTTCTGGAATTAAATACTATAAATTAATTTTTTTAGAATTAAAATTTGACTATATTTTAATATTAGATTTAAAATATTATATTAAAAATTTAGCTAATAATGTTTATAGTGATATTTAGAGAAAATATCAGTATATATATTAAAGCCATGTTATTCTTTCATCTTAGACCAAAATTGATAAGAAAACTGTAAGATAATTTATATAACTTTAATATATTTTAAATATATATTAAAACTATTTTGAATATATACTAGATAGTATACAGGTTTTCAGAAATAATAGTTTTAATTTGCAGCTATTAGAACATGCCCTACATATTAAGATAAAGATTTAAATTTAAAATCACTAAGATGCTTATTTTAAGTACTAACTCTTTTTAAATATAAAGATATAAGAGATTTTTTATATATCTATCAATTGATATACTAATTAAATGTATTTAGAAATGGTTTTTAAGTTGTGTAGTTTATATAGATATTCTTATATTTTATTCAGTTATATATGTATTTTAATTCAGTCTAATAATTAATTATAGTTTTCTCAGGAAATTATTAGAATATAAAGCTAATAAAAATAATTATACAAAACTTTTTAAAAAGGACTACTATATATTTATATGTCAGAATCAGCACGTCACAGCCAATTAATCCGTAATTAGCCTGGACGCTACTTATGTAAGCGGTACGCAAAACAGCCACTACAGCATCTAAAGGAGAATTATAGCATATATTCACCTGCTAGTGCCCGAGACACCAAAAGTGATATCTTAAGAAAAGAATCCCAGGAACAACAAGATTATAGGAATAGTGTCCTAAAAATACTATTCAAATAAAAATCTTATTATAGAACTCCTATGAGGATAGGACTAAAAACATAAGAAAAAATAAATTATGGGAATTAAATAATTCTAGAAAAATAAAATTATAACCTAATTAGGCTTAGGCTTTATCTCTCAGTATTATATATTATATTCTAAAGTATAATATATTTTATTATATAATATATTATATTATATTTAGAGATACAATATATAATATTTTTAAATAAATTATTTTATGTATATAAAAAATCTAGTTTCTCTTTCTTTAATTAATTTTTATCTATTATTTTAAATTAACTATGATAATTTAAATATATATTTTTTTATGAATAGGATATTTATTTTTTTAAAATTTTATTTTTAATAGGATTTTTATACTTAAAAGTCTTTTAACTTTAACTATTAAAAGCTATTTTAATTATATTTTAATAGTAGTTAATTAAAGTTTTTAACAATTTAAGACTCTTATATAAAAGAGAAATTTTAATTAATTATAATAGCACTAAACAAACCCATTCTATTATACATGTAAATACATCTACTATCACTATTCTTATTAAAGGAAACTGCTAGCACTGGATTAAGTCTAATCAAGATAAGAACAGTCTTTAAAGAAATAGGATAATATATTATTAAGCTGGAATTACAGTAAGCAATCAGTTACTCAATAATTAAAATAGAAAAGATTAAATTCTTTTTAAAAAAACATAGAACTCTTAAAATATTTTTAATCTAACTATAGATTTATTTTAGTAATAATATTAATAGAATTGTATTTAAGTAAAATAAAATCTTTACTATATCTAATATCCTCATAAGAGAAATAATAAAATGGTTTATTCTATATATTATTTAATAGATTGAGGCAGCTTATAATAAATAATTCAACTCTAAAACCAATAATATATTCAGCAGTTTTGTATACTTTAAAGAAAAATTACACTAGCTATTTAAAACAATTAATAAAGAACTTAAAGCTATTTATTAGATAAAAAGCATACAGTAATACAGATCTATTAAAGACTATATTTTAAAGTTCCTACAGATATCAGGATACCTTTAATAGAGTGATTAAAGATTATAAGATCAGTTCTACAATAACTTAAAAAACAACATAAAGGATTAAATTTTGCAGATTATACTAAAATTAAGCATTTTTAAAACAATAATGAAAGTAATATCTTAAATTAATATACAGCTTTATACTCAACAAATAGAATAAAAAAATTATTAATATTAATTATACTAAAAACAGAATGCTAACACATCTTAGAAAAAAACTAAGAATAAAGACAGTAATATTATAATATAAATAAATACTATACTAATTAAAGAAGAAAAAAAAAAATTAATTAAAAAAAAAACCTGCTTTAACTGTAAGATATCAGAACATTTTACAAATAAATATTGCAAATTAAAAAAGATCTAAAAAACAGCCAACCAAGAGCAGTAACAGCAGATTATAACAGTTATCTATGTATATATTCTAAATAAAAACAGTACAGAACTAAACTCTACTAATAATAAATTACCAGAAATCTATAAAAAGAAATAAGCTTATAAACAAGCACAGAGAAAGTTAAACCTTAACTAAAGATAATTTATACCAATAGTCATGATAGAAATAGACAATATTATAACACAGCTATATAATAATAACTATATACTCTTGAAGAATAAATAGAGCAGTATTAAATATATCCAATCATCTAAAAAAATACCTAAAGATGATATATCAGAAAATAACAGTAAAAGTATTAATTATAAAAATTCTTTACTAATTAAATTATTTTATATTTAATTAATATTTTAAACAGATAATAGATAGATATTAAACTATTAAAATCTGAATTAAAAAATACTAGAAACCCTGCTAGATCCTTACAAAGATATTAGAAAAATACTAGATAAAATACTATCAGAAAAATCTATTAATAAGAAATAAAAAGAATAGATCAGAGAATAAATTAAAAAAACACTAAATAATCAAAAGACTTTATATAACTCTTACAAGCTAATTAAGAGTAGATGAGGGCAGTAAACTTAAAAAAATAAAAAGACCTAAACTGAACTAATTCTTAACATCAAAAAACCAGAAGATAATCTATACAATTATATATCAGCCAAAGTAACTTACTGGGAAGAATCTTAATATATATAAAAAAAATATATTAATTAATATAACAAGTATTATAAATAAATAAATTAAAAATACCCAACCTATAAATAAAATAATAAAATCCTTTCTAGGATATATGAATGAATCTTACAGTTAAAAAAATATTAATTGTATAATAAACAATTAAAATATGCTGTCAACTACATATATATATATTATCCCAGTTTAGATAGATACTTACATCAGAAGATACACTAAACAATCTATTATAATAATAAATATAAAATATATTATCTTAGTAAAAAAATTAACTATTAATTTTTATAAATACCAGATATTACTGTATAAGCAAAGTTCAAATACTTTTAAAAAAATCTAAAGTGCTAATATACTTATAAAGAAAATAGATACTCTAAGTATAAAAGTCTATCTGACTATAAGTATAAAACCCTCTTCTACTAATATTATTATAATGAAGTACTCTACAAAGACTAAATCAAAGATTATTTTGAAGCAGTAAAAAAGTATATGCAACATTATTAAAATAAACATATAATTATAGTAACTATTGATCCTTAATACTAAATAATAATTATTTTAAAAGAAATTAATAAAAGAAGGCTATAACTTCTACTAAACTCAAAAATAATAAATAACTATATAAACTCTAATACTGTTAAAACACTACAACTTGAATAATATAAGATTATTAAATAAATTAATATAGTCAATACAGATGGAACACTAATAATGTAGGGATATTAATAAGAAACTGAACTAGTCTTATTTATATTAAAACTATATATTTTTATAATTATTTTTAATATTATATTAATGTCTAGATATAATATAATACTCAGAATACTATAGTTATAAGAATAAAATTTTATTATTGATTAGATAATAAGAATAGTTTTGATAAACAACCATATCTTACAAATAAAGATTAAAGAATATAGAAAAAAAAAAATCATAAATTTTTAGCAGGAATTAAGAAAAACTTCTATAAAAAAAGAACTAAGATTAAAGATTAATTCTAGTAAAAAAGAAATACAGAAAATAATATAGAATCTAGCAGCAAATAAAATAGTAAGACTGAAACTTAAAAAGGTTTATAAATAAGAACTAAAAAAAATACTTATAAAATTATCTAAAAAATACTATAAATTTATTAAATTATTTATAAAAAGAAATTATTAGCTATTAATCTATAATAAAAAATTTAAAGTAATAATTAAATTAAAACTAGAATTTAAATTATTCTCAGTTAAATAATATTAAAAATCATCAGCTAAACTAAAAATTAAAATAGAATTTATAAATGAATTCTATAAAACTAAATATATATAACCAGAATAAAAAAAAGTATTATTAAAAGAATAAATAGTACTAAAAAAGAATAAAAATAAGAGATTAATTATTAATTATTAATTATTAAATAATAGAATTATTAATAATACTAATAAAGCACTGTATTAAGAGTAAAAATAAGATCTATTATAAAGAGCAAAAATTATAATTATTCTTGATATTAAATAGGGATATTATAATCTATAAATGGCTAAAGAAGATATTTAGAAAACAGTATTCTTAATAGATATAGGACTATTTGAATGGGTTGTTGTATCTATAAAATTTAAAAATCTATTAGTATAATTCTTCAGATTTATAATTTATATTCTGTGGGAATTTTTAAATAAAATAGTTATTATTTATTTTAATAATATTATTATTTTTTTTAAGGATTCTAAAAAATATAATTTTTATATTTAATAAGTTTTAAAAGTCTTTATGAATATAAGACTTATATTGAAAATTAAGAAGTGTAAATTTAATATAAATATTGTTAATTATTTTGGGATAATTTATATCTCTAAAGGACTCAAGATTTAGTTAGAAAAAATAAAAGATATAATTGAATGACTAACTTTAACTTATGTTAAAGATGTATAAGGATTTCTAGGAGCTAGTAGATACATGTGATGATATTTAAAAAACTATTCTAAAGTTATTATGTTTTTAATTAAACTCCTTAAGAAGGATACAGAATTTATATAGAATGAGTTGAAGTAAAAAGCATTTAATATTATTAAATAAATGGTTTAAGAAGTATTGATTATTGTGTTATATGATCTAGAGCTATAAAGTGTTATTACTCTAGATATTTTTAGAATTGGATTAGAAATTATACTTGAATAAATTACTAAAGAAGAGAAATAAATCATTATTGTCTTCTATTTAAGAAAGTTTATAAGTGCTGAATGAAATTATGATGTTTATAACAGAGAGCTACTTGTGATAGTCAAAGTATTTAAATAATAATAATACTATCTTGAAGGAGTAAAGCATGAAATTATTGTCTGAAGTGACTATTATAATCTTAAATATTTCACTATAATCAAGAAATTTAGTGAAAGATAAATACAATAGGCTGAAAAGCTAGCTAAATTCAATTTTTGAATTAAATATATTAAGGGAAAAGAAAATGTTATGGTAGATGCTTTAAGTAGATGATCAGATTATGTTATTGGTATAAAACAGCTGAAAATTAATATCCTGATTGAGAAAAAGGGAAAGTTGTGTTATAATATTAAAATAGTATTGGCTATAATTATTATTGTTAATGAATTAGGATTTTATTAATGATTAGTTGAAGTAATAAAAAGGGATAAAATAATTATAACAGTTTTATATAATGGAGAAGTAATTGACTAAAATGGATTAGCTCTATAGTAAGGATTAATACTAGTACTATTGATTATAGTATGAGAGATAATTAAAGAGTATTATAATCTATTAATATAAGGATATTAAAGAATAGAGTAAATAATTGAAAAAATATAATGATTATATTATTTTTTATAAATGAGAAAACTTGTATCTGATTATATTAGTCAGTGTGATAGCTGCAGTTAAAATAAGCTGATTAACTATTAATCTTATAGAAAGATGAAAGTATTAGAAGCACTATAACAGCTATAGAAAAATATTATAGTTAACTTTATCTAAGAGCTATCAGAATTGAAAGATTTAATTATTGGAATAAAATATATAGAAGTTTTAGTTACTATTAACTGGCTAACAAAATATATAATTATTAAGCTAGTTAAGAAAGATATAACTGCACAGCAATATATAATATTTATACTATAAGAAGTATTTATTTAGACTAGATTATCTACAGAAATTATATTAGATTAAGATAAACTGTTTATATTAAAATATTAATAAACACTTACACTTGTATATAGAATTAATTATAAGTTATTAATAGTATATTATTAACAAATAGATAGGTAAACTGAAAGAATAATTTAAATAATTAAATAGTATTTATAACACTATTTTGATTAGAATTAAGATAATTGGGTAGAATTATTATTATTAGTGCAGTTTGCGCTAAACAATTCAAAAAATATTTTAATTAGAGAAGTATTATACTTTGCTAATTTAGGATGATATCCAAGAATATCATGGAAATCAATTTTTATAAAAAGAAGATTGAATAAAGCTATACTATAGATATTATATATATAATAGATATATAATATAATATCTAAAAATATTATATGGGTTAAATAGAAAATAAAGAAATACTATGATAATAGGTGTAAAGATACATTAATTTTATAAAAAGAAAGATAAATTTATCTACTATAATAAATATTAGGTTTAAAAAATTTTAATATTAAAAGTAAAAGATTAAGCAATAAATTTAATACTATTAAATATAGACTATTTAGAATTATTTAAAGACTTAAAAATGATAATTATAAACTCTAATTATCTGTTAGAATATAAATATATTTAGTATTTTATATTTTATTATTTGAACCCACAGGGAATCCAGAAAACAATAATAATAAAGCTAATAATAAGGAATATAAAGTAGAAAGGATTCTAAATTGAAAGCAAGAAAATGGTTAGGTCTACTATTTAGTAAGATAAAAAGAATATAAATTAGAAAATAACTTATAGGAATCAGTTAAGAACTTAAACTATTATAATAAGATTTAAGAATATTATTTAATAACTAGTTTAAAAAAAAAAAAGCAGAAAAATTAATACTATTTAGATTACTAATTATAGAATTGTTAAACATTGCTGTAATTAATTTTTACTACTCTTACTCTGTTTATTTTATTTTTTTTTGCTCTGCTATTTTTTTCTTTTTTTTTTTTTCAGTTTTTCTAGCTTCTCCAACTTTTCTATCTTTTTAATATCTTAAATAATAAAATTACCAGTACATTTTTGAAGAAGATTCTCTTAAGTATGAATCTGCTATTGCTGTACTAATAATTTAGTAATTTAATCTTAGACTTTGATTTTTTAAGTATAAAGCTAATCTTAAAAAATAATAATATAATACTACTTACAATTAAAGAAGATTGTTTTTGATTTAATGCACTTTATATCAAGATACTTTGTGTAATTACTACAGCAATTAGAACTTTTACTCTTAATATATATTCTTTTTAAACTAGTATAATAAGTGCAAAAAACAATTATTTTAAAATCCTCTTGCTTAATATAAATAATGAATCTGTTTTTTTTTATTAATAACTTTAATAATATAATTAGTATAGAACTATAAATCTGAACATTTTTAAATAAAAAAAATTATTTATGTATAAATAGATAATATAGATTATTTATTAAGCTATTAAGATATCAGTCTTTAGAGAAGGGGATTGTTAGAATTAATATATTACAGCTAATTAATTTATAATTAGCCTGGATATTATTTATATAAGTGGTATATAAAACAGCCACTACAGCACTTAAAAAAGAATTATAGTATATATTTATTTATTAATGCCTGAGACATCAAAAGTGATATCTTAGGAAAAGAATCCTAAGAATAATAGAATTACAGGAATAGTGTTCTAAGGATATTATTCAAATAGGAATCTTATTACAGGACTTCTATGAAGATAGGATTAGAGATATAAGAAGGAATAAATCATAGGAACTGAGTAATTCTAGAAAAATAGAACTATAATTTGATTAGATTTAGGCTTTGTTTTTCAGTACTATATATTATACTTTAAAATATAATATATTTTATTATATAGTATATTATATTATATCTAGGAGTATAATATATGATGTTTTTAGATAAATTGCTTTATGTATATAAAAAATTTAGTTCTTCTCTCTCTAGTTAGCTTCTATCTACTGTCTTGAATTAACTGTGATAACTTAAGTATATATTTTTCTATAAATAGAATATTTATCCCTTTAAGACTTTACCTTTAATAGGACTTTTGTACTTAGAAGCCTTTTAACTTTGACTGTTAAGAGCTATCCTAGTTATACTCTGACGGTAGTTAACCGAAGTTTCCGACATTATAATAACTATTAAAAGCTAGAAAAATTACTGTTATAGATAATTTTAAATTGTTTTTAATATATATTAAATATATGTTTAAGATATACTGACTTTCTTAATTATATATTTATTACCTGCATCTAATAAGGTTTTATATTATAAGGAATGCAAAGCATAAATTAATATTTATATATCTTAACAATAAGTTCAATATTCTTTTATTTTAATATTTATATATAGTGAATATAACTATACTCTTCCTCCATTTATAAGATTGAACAGAGAGATTAAAATAAAACTTATAAAGATACTTAAACAATATGATCTTATAATAATAATTTTAAATAAATATTATTTAAATTTACTTTTATTTAAAAAGATTTTTAATATTAATAATATTAGGATTGTTTTTTTTATTATTTTTATTATATAAATTTAAACAAAAATATAAAAATCAAGAACTAAAAATGCTTAAAAAAATTTTTTATAATATAAATAAAATACAATATTTTATTATAAAACAGAGATTTTAAATCTTTCCACATTAAATATATATTATAGATATATTGAATATATTTTAAATATATATTAAATATCTACTAAGCTGATAGATATTATATATAAATTTTAATTTAATAAGAAATATCTATTAGATTAATAATAGATTTATAATATTATTTAAACTTAATCAGGATATACTATAATTATATGTTATATTAATATATAAACAAAACTTTTCTCAAAAGTAAAATATATTGAGATAGATTTATTTTTTAAAATGGTAAAAGGAAAATTTAATGTATTTTCTATAATAGGATGGAATAAAGAAGTTCAATATAAATTAAATCTATATCTGAACTAATCTTTATATATACTAATTTAAATAGAAAATAATATTTATATATATATATTTATTAATTATAATTCTTAGAAAATATATAAAAAGATATTTATATATTTATTTTAAATTTTAATAATAATATCATAATATCTAATTTAATAGAATCATATTGAATTAATTTAAGATGAAGAAATTTGTATAGTTACTATTAATATATATAAAAAGTAAGCTCCCAATATTTAAATTTATTTAAAATATGTATTTAATTTATATTAAATATATATTAAATTTATATTAATTAGATATCAGGCTTTAGTGATTATTTTGTTGAATTAGATCTGTTAATAATATAGTATTAATATCTATTATATATTATTATTTTTTACTGTACATATTTGGTTCAGAATTTTCTAAAAAAATTTTAAAATTATTTATTATAATATTATATCTCTAAACTTTTAGAAATTCTAATTAAAAAACAACTTATAAAATAAATAAATATTTAGAGTAAAAAATATTCTGAAATTAAAAATTAATTTTAATATAAACAAAATAAATAAATATTTATTAGATTATCTTTAAAAATATCTAAAATCTGTCTAAAATACTGAGAAAATGCTCACAAATATACTGATTTAAATAAAAGTAGTCACTTTTAAGATAATAATAGTATTAAATATAGTTTATTTTTGTTTAGTATAATATTTTAATAAATATTACCTTTAATTAATATATAATATATATTTAATATAATTTTAATATAAACTATATTTATATATAAAGAATATTAATAAAAAATAAAATCTATAAAAAAAATTTCTACACTCTATAATATAGAGAGATTATACAGAAACTATATAACTAATTTAAAAAATAAACCATATAAATAAATAAAATAAAATAGCAGCAAAATCTTAACAGAAAAAGTCTATATTATTATTTAATATTTAAAATTTTTATTAATATAAAAAATCAGATAATTAAGATTTAGATTTATTTAATTATAATGTATCTAATACTAATACTGAATCTAAATATTAATTAATTTTAAGTCTTAATTTAGTTATATCTGAGTAAAAAAGAACAGTAGTTTCACAAGCTTTTAATATAAAACATAAAATAATTTGGAATTAAGCTTTTACTGCCCCAAGCTTACCTTTAATATAGATTAAATATATAATTAATTTAAAATATGATTATTCTAAATCTAATTTAAATATATAACTAAAAGCTACTAAGCATAGAATAATTAAATTATAAAAATAAATTAAATATAAATAAGAACTATAATAGAAAAAAAAATTAAAAAAAAAGCTTAAAAAACTTAAAAAAAAAAATCAGGAATAAAAAAATTATATTTATTTTAAATTCTTTAAAAAATAACTAAAATTTATAGTTATTAATATTTTTTTTTTTTCTTTATTAAGTATTAATACTATACTCTTTTAAACTTCAGTAAAAACTCTACTAATTATATACTAAATATATATTTAAATTATATTATAAATATTTTAAAAAGCTGCCTACAACTATTTTTTAATATATTTAATATTAAATTTATTACAAACACCATCATCTATCTTTTATTAGCTAAAATTTAAGCTATGCTTAATATATACTAACTATATATTAAACTTATCTTTAGTAAAAACTTTATAGTTAACCAACTAGCCACTGTAGTATATTAACTATTTTCCTTTACAGCCTCTACTCTTACCCTTACCTCTGCCAGTATTAATAACAGCAATAGTATTAACTTACTCTTTCTTGCTATTAATTTTAAAACTAGATACAGTGTGAGAATATTTGGATAAAGGATTAAATAAAAATAAAAGACTAAATAAATTTTCCAATATCAGATCATTTTTTTTACACTTATAAAATAAAATACCAGCAGTTTATAAACTTTATTAGAGGATAAAATTAGTATATATTTAATATATATTTAATATAGACTAATCTAGTAATAAAATATAACTAAATTAAACTCTTTTATTAATATAGAATTATTCTAAATTATCTTCTCCAGAATAATACATATCTTTTTAATATTATTACTAAATAAATCTAGCTCTATAATAAAGATAGTATTATGCCAGTCATTAATCACTATATAAAATATCTAAACATTAAAACAAATTAGTATATATTTAACATATATTAAATATAGATTAAAAATATACTTTTTTATAACAAATTTATAAATAGTTAAAATAGAGGCAGAATCACAGTAGAAAACTATATAATATAAAGTTAGTAGAAATTTAATACAGACTTAAAACATAGATATACTCAGATTATAATAATATTAATAGATATAATAATAAAGTTATATTAATATTAGTTATATACTATAATAATTTAGTTATAAAATAATAAATCTAATATATAATAAATTAAATCTAAAAGCGCACTCCACATATAATTTTAAGCTTATTAATAGTTATCTAACAGCTACAAGAAATAAATTTATTAGTTATATATAATATATTAAATATATATTAAATATAGATATATATAAATCTTTATTAATACTTAATATTTTAATAATTTAAAATATCTCTTTATTTTACTTATAAATAAAAAAAGAGTCTGAATTATATTAGTTTTTTATTAATTTATATTTAATACAAGTTAAATATATATTAGTAATTTTTTTAATATTTATTTTTATAAAGAACAGACCACTATATATATCTATTTTTAAGTAAAAAAAGATACTAGTTAAGACTATTTAGATTCTTCTATAAATCTATAAAAAGATTAATTTTAGTATATATTTAATATATATTTAGTATATTTTTAATTCAGCTTATTATAAAAATAGTTATAGATTTAATATAGATTACTGATCTTATTATAATTTATAAGAATATAATAGAATATCTCTACAGAGAACACAGCTAATATATTAATATAGTATTGAATGTGTGTTAAAAATATATTAAAGAATTATAAAGATAGGATTAATAGAAAATATAAAAGATAAACAAAATTATTCCAAATTTGAATTAGACCTGTTTTCTAGTAATAAGTTTAAAGCGGTCCAAAACTATTCCCAATTAAAATTAGTATTTCTGCTCACTGTGGTCCAAAATTTGATTTTAGACTGCTGCGAGCTTTTTTGGACCGCGATGAGCGAATTTTGGGGCGGCGCGACCTGTAGGCCCAGCGGAGCCGCACGCTCCCGCCGCAACCGCGCAGCGCCTCGGCGCCGCCTAGCAAGCAACTAGGTGCCTACTCGGAACCAGATGTAATAGATCACATTTCTATACGAGTTCTTGGCAATTGAAATAGCATTACCCCTCTTTAGAATCAGATAGAATGAATCAGAGAAAGGTATAAGAGCGAGGCGCCGACACGGAGTTGTAGCCGCGCCCAAGCGATTATCCTCGTACTATTCTATACCCAAGCCTTCGATATCCATCCTAGCTTTCTGTTCTTATTCCTACGCACGTCGTAACAAGACCTACCGAGCTCAGCCGAGCTCTTACATGTAGCCCTTATGTCCTTCAAGCTTTCCGGCTGACGACTATTAATTTAATTTATGTGTATAAAATATAAGTCTGGGAAGAAAATTTAGGCTAGTTAATCTTAATTACATACTCAAGGTTAAGGTGGTGAGATTTAGAAGACTAGAAGTGCTATATTATATACGGTAATTAGACGACAGAATGGTGAGATAGAGCCATTAGCCACAAATGGGCATAACAAATGGATTTATTACTGCGGACACGATTATTACCTAGAGCAGCGACATAATAACGGACATAAGTGTCTGGGGTGCTTCCTTCGTTCCTCGTTCAAATCTTCGCGGACCAGAAACCATTATTGTAAGATACAATGAAAATAAAGGTTTGAGACTCGGTCAAGGGCCATTGGCGCCGTGTGCTAAAACCTAATGTTGCATTAAACTGAAACTCTACCTTTTGGCAAGTGTGGTTCTTTGTTCATTTTGATAGAAGATAAGGAGGGGAAATGGCGGTGTATTGAACAAGAATATATAGAGCAAATTCACCTCCCATATCCCATTTCTAAAAAGTCCATAGTCAGTGTTGCTGATATAGAAGAATTCTCTGCACTTCTGGAGTGATGTCGGCTCAGGCTCCAAGTGTCTGCTCAGCAGTTCGCTCGTACGATTGTCCAAAGTCTACGACGCCAAATGCTCCAACCATCTCAAATACTACTGTTGGGGATGGTGGTGCTACTATGGCTCCATATAGTGGAAACTACATGCTATGTCCTCTTCAAACCCTAAACAATCAAGATCTTCCATACTTGCTTCATCCAGTCGAAGAAGCCAACTCACAGTCCTCACGTGTCGCGCATCTCGACCATGCATATCCCTCAAATTCGCCTTACTTCCAACTTCAAGATGAAGACATGCAAATTGGATACTCAATGGCGCATTGGGAACGACAAGACTACGAGCCTCAGCCCGAAATCATACTGGGGACTTTCTCTTCGGATGCAGGAATTCCTGTCGATGTCAGATGCAGTTCATCAAACGTGGAATATGCACAGTTACAGAGCACAGGTTATATCCGATGCTGGCAGCATGGTTGCGGTGGCAGGTCATTTTCAAACCTTAGCAACTACCGACGACATTGTAGAGAGAAAGGCAGGGCTAGTAAAATCAACTGTCCGCGTTGTGGTCAGCAATTCTCCCGACCAGCATCAAGCGATAAACACTACAAACAGAGACGTTGCAAAGCAATAGTTCTAGACTCGAATGGGGTCCCTAGCCGCATTCCTATTCCATAGGCAATAAACAATACAGCTAGAAGGGGATTGAATAAGAAAACATTTTGTACAGGTTTCTCTCACACGGGGTCTATGTACGAGTTTCTGTCTAATTTCATGCCGGAAATCTCGGAAGGAAGACGGCGCTAATTGGAGGCTAAGGCGACTAGCCCTGCTCCTAATGGGTAACGTACTATGTATTCTAGTTTTGAATCCCACCCCGGTAAATCTGGTCCCAAGTGGCAGTCGAGGTCTGTCAACTCACTAGTAAACAAGATTACTCTTTCCTCCAGGAACCGTTACCCTGAGATGATATAATACCCTTTATCCCGGCTTCTCTAGCGACTGGTCAATGTAGTTCAGACATTTCATAATCGGTGACTAGGTTTTTCAACAATCACAAAGAGATAGTTTCAATTAGGCTATAACACACCACGACTCGTTTTTTTCTTTCTCCGTTTTTTTTTTACTTCTTTTCCAATTTTCGCAAGGTATATTACTACTCAATGTCCGATCGATGCGTTTGTAGAAAAGGAATTAGAACATCATTGACTCGTTCGAAATCAATCAAAAACATTTCATGGCCATGGATACTTTCAACAGGCACAAATGTATTGTTGGGTATGCACTCAGCGAGCTCTACTTGCTCCGAAAATGGTAGCAAAGCGTCCGATTTGACGCCGACAATCAGTGTTGGTTGTTGGATTTGATCAAAAGCGGTACTCTTGTGCGCATCCAGATCTTTCATGTCTATACGTCTGCGGTGTATATCATGACTGTCCATTTTGTAGCAAAGATGCATAGCACAGTTAGCGTCATAACGATTTGCGAGCTTTCGGGAAACGTGGTCGAGGAATGAAAGGATAGAAGACGTCTCGTATTGCAGAAAATACTCCCAAGTGCGGCATTGGATAACCACGATTTTGTACGATTCTGTAAGCCCTTCCACGGGAGGGTCCCTGTGATCGTAGTGACCGTTGTTGAATTTTCTGTCTTTTGAAATAATGCCGCGCTGAATGTCACTCCAACCCAAGGCATTTGAACGGCATTTAGCAGAAGCTGATATCGAGACA
This sequence comes from Eurotiales sp. R13A2, assembly GCA_023625935.1. NCBI lineage: Eukaryota > Fungi > Ascomycota > Eurotiomycetes > Eurotiales > Eurotiales sp. R13A2. The sequence continues at coordinate 274,260 of JAMAFV010000013.1, read as the reverse complement.
ACGCGCTTGACAAAATGTACTCCAAAAAAGGCCCACTCAAGAGCAGCCATTCCTCCTATGGAGCCTCCAACGACTGCAAAAATTTGCCTAGCGCCGAGTGACTCAACCACGATACGATGAATTCTGACATAGTGTTAAAGGAAGGTTAAACCATCTAAGCAACCGTGGTGTCTTACCGGACATCATCTCGAATCGTAGTTTGTGGGAATCTAGGTCCATAGCGACCCTTCTGAGCATCCCCGTCCACATAGGTTAGCGGACTGGCACTTCCAAAGGGACTTCCCAACGCTGTCAAGCAGATGATGAAGAATTGATCTACGTCGAGAGCACGATCTTTGGTTCCGACGAGTGGACCCCACCACTGTTGAAAATCTCCGTGCCCTATGAGCGGATGGCATAGCACAATAACATTGTCTCCCGACTGGGAAAGTCGACCAGCCGTCATGTAAGAGATAGGCACATTCAACAATGTCACACCTGACTCCAACGTGAAGCGAGAGACCAGTGCAAATTGAAGGTTAGGCACAAAACGCAAATACGGATTGTCGTCACGCCTCTCTCCTGCTAAATTGACACAGCCTTTCAGTCACTGCAGTGAGCATACATTATAACGAATGTACTGACCGGACAAAAGCTTGCAGTTGACGTCATGGGTTTGAGCCATGTTATGGAAGATTGGGTGCAAAACGTTTATGTGAGATGAAGATAAGAAAATAAAGCATCTATGTTTCCTGCTTATGTGGTGCTCTTGCAGGTTACGTAGTCGCTCAAAAAATGAAGGACGGAGATGAGAGAAGTAAGAAGGATAGATAAGAGCGAGGCTAGGCGGAGCTTACGGGACATAAGCCCCTGATTCAGAGTATATTATACTAAAATAACAAGTTTTCAACAGGGGGGCGTAATGAAAAGATTCTAAAGTAATTTCCGCACTGCTTGCTCGTATATTCCCTTCTTAAACTGTCATGATACCGCTTCCTCTGTTTCTCTTCTTTTCTTTGCCATTACTACCGCCGCTACTTATGCTGCTACTATTAACAGACTGTGAGACCAATTTCTGTAAGCCAAGATGATTGGATGTCTATCGTTTCTACATCCTTCCGACCTCTACAGTCACGAGAAGCCTTATCACTGTGATTTCTCTGTCAAACAGCTGAACGGATTCCCTCAAACAAATGTCATATATGACGAAGTCAAAACAACCATACATGACCTGCGCGGATTCGAATCTGGATTCTCCGTCGAGTCCAATGGATTCGAAATTCTCTCAAGCAGGAGTGCATCCAACTTTGATAGACTCGAAGCGAGAGAGCCCGTTGAGGAGAAACAGTACATGTCGGAAACGAAGGAAATACTTGAAGAAAGATTTATGGCGTCCCGCGTGATTATCTGGAATTACGAGGTGGGCAGCTCTATGACTCTTGCATAATTTTCTTACGGCTCAAAGAAGACTAGTACCGAGACAATACCCCAGGAGACTCGTATATTCGTGGCTCGATGCGTCCTTCTCAGTCTGTTCATATTGGTACTTAGAGAATCTGGAACTACTGGTTGATCATTGTACGCTTATGTATAGCACTTACAGACTCGTCCCCGTTAGGAGTTTTTCAACGGCTGCAAGCTGAGGTTGGTGCGGACGAGGCTGATAAGATTCTGAAGACAAAGCGAGCAAGATTTGTCAAGTAAGTTACGAAGATCAATATCGACATTACTCGCCACTAATTGTGACCATAGTCTGTGGCGGCCACTCGCGCCTGTTTCCGACATGCCTCTAGCTGTTTGCGATACTCGAACAGTACGAGCCGATGACTGCCTCGCCATTGACATTTTGAAACAGCACGAAGTCCGAGAAGGAATGACTGTTCAGTATAATGTCGAGCAGAAATGGTATTATCTCTCGGACCAGCAACCAACTGAAGTATGGATATTGTACATGGGTGATGCGAGCAGGGAAACTGCCGGTCATTTGAATACCCAGGGCACGTATTTACCTTTCCGCCTGTAGAAATAGAGAACTAATGGCCGTCCTAGGCGTACCGCATGCAGCATTCGAGATACCCCATCCCAAAGGCTTTTGCTTTAGAAAGAGCATAGAGGTGCGAGCTATTGTGATTAGCTGATGTAAAAGACAAGTTTAACGGGTAGATCTCATGAAAGAAGTGAGACTCATCCTTTAAGCATTGCTTAATTCGTAAATAGCTGAAGGAGATTATTTTTTTTCCCCATCCAACCAATACTTTCTCGACAGTTGGCGCCTGAGCCACCAGAAGATTTTCACTTTAATCTGTCTCTTCTAATGATAAAAATTGACTTTTTGTTTACAGTACCTAGTCAACATCCTCAACATGAGCACTCGGTCATTGTAATACGACCGACCTATGGCATGAGCGGTACCTTATCTCGCACGCATGACTCAATAAGGTCGACGCACGAAATCAAGGTCTAAAAGTAAGAGCCACACAGATGAATGAACATCTGCATATGTGGTGAAGCCGTATGAAAGGTAGACAAGTGTCATTCTGCGTATCTCGAACTCATCAGGTGAGTGTACTGAATGACGGAATTCTCAGTTACGGAAAGGGATTGGGATGATGGACTGAAGCGATGGAATGGAGCGATAGATTGGAGCGATGGACTGAAGCGATGGAATGCAGCGACAGATTGGAGCGATGGACTGAAGCGATGGAATGCAGCGACAGATTGGAGCGATGGACTGGGGCGATGGACTGGGCGATGGACCACGAACAACTGCGAAGTTGTCATCCGATTTTAAGCCCCTAAAGTAGCCTTTCAAATGTTCTAGGCTGGAAGCAGGAAAGTGCGAGCAAATACGGCAGTTCTTTTCCGATGAAACATTGCAACAAACATTGGCACATTCCCATCGCGGCAAGGTGCTGTGGAAAACCATGCGAGTCGCCTGTAACTGCTACTACCAATAACAACTCGATTTTCACTGGAATATAATAAGCCATAATCATCCCCAGGTATAATGACGGAATCTATTGTGTATATCAGTGTCTTAATATATTTCTTCATGTCTGATTGAGCAAGCTATCAACACGCACAGGCCTCTGCTAGTTTCGTGCTCCATTTCATCACCTTCCCCTCATTCCATCAACTTCGAAAAAGATATATATAAATAAACGTAACAGTTCCCAAGGAGCATACTATACTATTCAGAAATTTGCAGGCTTACACACCAATCTCATCTATTTCCTGTCGTGCAATTTATCCAATAGTGGACATGTCTTCAACTCCATCCCATCAGCCGTCTACTAGTCTAGACAAATCTCAAGTTCTCACCGGTGGGACTGAACTCAGTTCATCCACTTCGACGAAATCCAATGCAAAGAGACAGCCATGGCTTGATGTCAACAGAAACCTCTTAGAGAAATCGTTTGAGTCTGAGGCAGACCAGGAAGAATATCGTCGAGGAGAGCTGCGGACTAACCCGTCATAGTTCAATGTGAGTTCAACCTTCTTTTATGGATTTATGGTTTCTTATTCTTCTCGATAGATAGTTTTGAAATCTTAATACCCCCTTTGAGAAGCGGAGAAGTGAACATGCGGGTGATTAAAATATGCTTGGCTAATAGTATTAGCTGTCAAATGTGGTCAAGCCTTCACAGAGATCGGAGATACGGTGGCTCTTCTGATAGCACGAGACAAGAATGGCAAAATGAGTATATATCGACCGGCTTGTGTCGCAATAACTAGCGTAAAAGATAAATTTTGGTCACAATAGTAGTATGCTGTTTGATAACAGACCTAAATTGGCTCTTATTGTCAGTAGCTGTGTCAAGAATATTACAGTCAATCAAACCACATAGAATATTAAACATAAACAATAAATCTGAAAAAGATAAAAAAAAAATAATGCTATCTCTTACCGAATCTTTTACATTATCTATAAATTAATTCTTTTTTAGTTACTATCTTCATAGTTTATACAAATATATGGAAAAAAAAACTGGCTGAAACAATAGCTATTGTAGCCAAACATCTTCCTTTGTTTATATATTAGTTTCTGCCCAGTTTCATGCAGTTGGTCTCGTCTCTCGTAACAAAAGCGCGTTTTTCTCCTCCCAGTCCCAATCGGGTTAGTTGACCATCTTCCTGGTCGACAACACGTGACGGCGCGATCGGAGCAAGAACGAAAATTTCTGATCAACAGGAAATCCCGGTCCTTTTCTCTCAGTCTTGTCATTGAAAGACTTCCAGGAACAGCTCCCTCTTGCCGCGACTCTCATCAAACAACTAGTGATGGTTTCTGCCGATACAATGGCTGCCGCAGACGCAGCCAAGACCGAGCATGACGTGCGGAACTCAGACTACATCTTGTCAGTGACTGAAGAGGACGATCGCGACTTGCTGAGGCTCGGCTACCGCGCTGTGTTGGCGCGTGGATGGGGCACTTTCGATAACTTTGCCTGCTCCTTCTCGGCTTTGTATTGCATTGGCGGTATCCGAGTGTTGTTCTACATCGCTCTCAGCAACGGCGGCCCTGCGGCTCTGTAAGTTTTTCTTCATGTTTCTCCGTATTGGCTTGGCAAGTCGCTAACAATGCGTTTAGATGGAGCTCCTGGGTCTCTGGTAGTATTTTGTCTATTATTACTGCTGCCACCCTCGCCGAAGCGTGCTCTGCGTATCCCGCGGCTGGCTCTATCTACTACTGGGCCTTTAGATCGTGGGGCGGTGGTCGTCTGGGGCGTTTTGTGTCGTATCTTATTGCTGCTTGGACTCTCGTTGCATGGACGGCATTCCTCGCGAGCGACTCATTTGGTGTCGCCAACTATCTTGTATCGGAGATTGTTGTCTTCAGCCCGGAGACGACCTTCCCTATTAGCACTTCTGATGTCAAGGCTCGTGCAATTGCATGGGCTTTCTCGCTACTCTTTCTGGCGGTTGCTACGGCGCTCAACTTTTTGCCCCCACGTATGTATGCTTGGGTCTTCCGGACGGGATTCGCAGTCATCGTCATCGATATGCTGCTAAATTTTATCTGGCTGCCTATCGGTGTGTCCAAGACCTACGGTTTTCAGTCTGCCGAGTTTGTGTTCACATCAGTATATAACGGAGAAGGAACAGCGCCTAGCTTGAACTGGGTTCTGTCTTGGTTCCTGGTTTCCAGCTGTCTCGTTGGCGAAGACGCGTCCGGTCATGTTGCGGAGGAGACCATCTCAGCCAAGAAGGCCGCTGCGAAAGGTGTTTTCTGGTCGACAGTGGCTTCGGCAATGTGTGGTTTCCCGATCATCATCCTGTTCCTGTTCTGCATGCCGTCTATTGATACTTTCTACGATACTACTGCGCCCCAGCCGTTTATTAACATGTACGCGCTCGCGCTTGGTCCTCATGCCCATGTTGTCATGACTATCGTTTCCATGATCGGCGCTATTCTGAACACTTCCATCTCCCTGGTTGCTGTCTCACGACTCATCTTCGCCGTTGCCCGTGACGGCGTCTTCCCCTTTAGTAACGTCCTCTCGCAGGTGTCCAAGGACAGGCAGCCTCGCAATGCCGTCATTTTCATTGCTGCCATTGCCGCGCTTCTGCTCTGCACGCAGCTTCCGTCCCAGGTTGCCTTTTCCAGTCTGATCTCGACTTCTGCCGCAGGATCGATTGCCGCTTATGGTCTCGTTGCAATCGGTCGTGTATTCATCACACGGTCGTCTTTCCGCCCGGGATTTTGGGACATGGGATGGTTCGGCGTTGTGGCTGCCGTTGTGACCTTTGTCTGGAATAGTTTTGCGTTTGCAGTGCTTTGTGCCCCAGAGTACTCCAATGCTGCTATTGATCAGGACTCTGGCCTTTTCAACTATGCCATTGTCATCATGGGCGGTGTCACCATCATCGCATTGTTCGAGTGGTGGCGCAAGTCGAAGGATGATTGGTTCCAGCATCTGAAGGCCCCCGATCTGGCTTCTGAGACCGATACTCAGGTCGACCAAGATGCGTCTGTCTATATCCCGGACACGGAGACTGTCGTCTAGTCTAGGCGACTGGAACGCTGACGCCTCATAGATTGTGTTACAGCGGATGTTAGTAATGTGTTGGCAGAGGAGGTTCAGGATGTGGTGGATATACTCGGCAGCCAGTCTTTTTGGCCAGCCAGGTAAGTATTCCTAACAGGAAGCTAGCATGACGGGTGTTCGGAGTTTACTACCAAGTGAACGCCGTTCTGAGAATTACCGTTAGAACTTGATCTGGACAATACCAGCGAAAGGACATGCAGGCTTCATTTACTTTCCCTTCTTCTTTCTTGTTCTTGTCATTGGCGTCTTGCCTCATGCTGTGGCTGGGCAGATGCTACTGACGGAACGTTCCCTCGTAGATCTCGGTTTGCTGCTGACCCAGAGGTGAGTGTGACCATTGGTGGCCACCCCCTGTGTATGTCGCTCGATGGCCCGATGGCCCTTTGGGGTTGCAGTCCACGTGATGAACGTCGGCAGCAAACTGCTGTAGTCTCGTACTTTCGTCGTAGGTGGAGATTGTTGTCACCGTGTCGATTAAACCAGCGTTGCGCGCAGGACTATCAATTCCGTGAGAGGCGTATTTTCGTAGCCATTGAGCATACAACTCTGGACACGGTGACAGCAGTAACCCTAGGTAATACAGGACCACGCTGGCATACCGCCCAGGGGGCGCGAGAGACTTTCAGCCACGACCAGTGAACCTTCCAGCGCAATCATGTCTCGTAAACCTCCGACTCGCTTCGCGAATTGGGCACCCTTCTCCCCATCGTGATCGCATTGGCCGTGAATGTCATAGTCCGTCCGTAGCTTCATTTTGCCAGAGGGGATAAAGCGAAAACTATGACCCTTTTTCACCCGTCTTGTCGAGCTTTATAATAAAATATGATATTATATTTGCTTTATAACGTCGCCAGCAAAAGTACTGAAGTCAGTAATATAAAAAGGTGGAAACACATGCTCTTCAAAATGTTGGTATGTTTACCAAGACAGATGGATACCCAGAGAGTGCTATATGCGAATAATAGATTTGCAGCAGCATTAGATCCTCTACACAACTTTTACCACGTCATACCAAATGACTTGATACCTTGTGTTTTAAGTCACTGACCACGCTGAATATTTACAGAGAACTAATCGACCCCTCTATTGAATAACCAGGCAGTCTGAAACCTCTCTTCTTCCGGATATGTTATTTTGTCCTATAGAAATTATTTTAAAACTAACTTATCGAGAAATTCATTTGCAATTTTCTTCATCCCATTAAGATATAACATGTAGCGTCTGTCGAGTCAACAATATTGACGTCCTAACTACTACCAAACCCCATTTTTGAAAATCGCCTAGGATACTCAGAAGATTGAAATGGAACACTAGCCACCGATCTGCATAAAAAACGAAAGTTCTCATCAATTAGTGCTCCGGTGATCTCTCACTACCAGGCTGAATCCGGTACAGTTACGTGGTCAGCTGGGATCAGCGTCGCAAGTGAAATATGCGGCCAGATCAATCCGTCAAAAAACAGAAAAACGCTCTGGGAGTACTGTATCTGCGTTGAAGTGACATTGATGGTCTTGGGTTCAGTGATTTCATATGGTGGCTTGGCGGAGAACACTGGTGCTTGCTGGCCTGGTGCTGCATCTGGAGAGATCGCCAGAGGCTCTTGGCCGGGTTTGTATTCTGGAATTGTAATCGAATATTGCACTGTCTCGATCCAGAAGGTAGCATTCATTTGAAATGCGTCGGCATTTGGATTCGTAATGTTTACATCTCCTTCTAGAAATGCAATGTTGGTGGCTCCGCCGCCGAACTCCGGAAGTGGAGGTGCCGTAGACACTGTAAAAGCAATGTTTTGGGTGATATCTTGACCTTCAATGGCGTTGCGCAAAATCGTATTTGGGTCGTTTAGTATGTCTTGGGTGATAGTGCCGGCAGCAATAAAAGGGGTGAGATCTGATGGAAGTCTGAGATCCGAAGGTTCCGCGGCAATCAAGCTGTCCACTGGGACTGAGGGTCCACCGGGGGCAAATGGGACCAAGCTGGCCTCTGCGATTACAGGTGGACCTGAGAAGTTTTGGCTCGGCTCCAAGCATTGGGCGTTGATGGTTGTGCCATGTGGGATGGAACCCATGCGCGAGAGCGAGTCTCCGAGGACTGGGCTACTGTTTGTGGCCGGTATATTCATCCACAAACCAGCCTCAAAGTGAATACCCGTGACTGGGCCATCATATTTGCCGCTTGTCAAGTTTGCCACATCATTCACTACTTGTACATAGGACACGCCATTGAGATAGATGTCGCTCTGCGTCTGTAATCCGCGGTTGGGTACGGCACCGAGGGGTGAGGAGAAAGAAATTGTATCATTTGTCAGATTCAGCTCCAAGATATTGTCGCTGGGGAATTGTGTCGCGTTGAATGCTCCACTGTTTGGGCGAAAGATTGCGTTGAATCCTAATCCCGTGAAACTTCCATTGAAGTTCTCCAGTACACCCAACGGCGCGTTCACTGAGGGCACTGGTGCCCCCACTACGAACGACACAGGCTCGATCTGGAAACCCGTTGGGAGAGTTATGCTCGCCATAACTAGAGAAATTGTTTTCAAATGGGCAAATAAAACTTTTCGTTATCAGTAAAAACGTATACAACCTGTAGAATCAGACAGAATTAACAGTTTCACCTGGGTTTCATATGGCTTTGAATAAATATATGAAAAAACATCTTCGATAAGCAAGGGGCATAGAAAAACGCCCATGTTGTGTCTCATGCCATCGCAACTTGCAATTTCTGGGGTTCCGGCTTATCAGGTGTTTCCTTTTTGCGAGTTGAGGGCTTGCGCATTCTCTTGTCAAAGGCGTGCATCTGGCATGGCCTGCATATAACCAATTGACTGTTTTTTCCATAGAGCTAAGAATTTTATAAAGTTTATAATATACGTCTCATTTTTTGATGCACTTCCGGTAGTCTTAGGCCAGCTCTTGCATTGTGGCCAGGCGTTTCTTTCATAGTTGCAAGTAATGTTTTATACAAAAGTGAGGAGGGCTCAGGGGTTGGCCAAACACGGCAGATAGGGCCACGGCGCGTATAACCCTACGCATTGGTTTCTGTCCAGAGATACCCTCATCATTACCAAGTGCAAACCCAATCCTATTCTCCTTGCAATGTTAGTTATGTTCTTGCCCCATGTCCAGTGAGCAGCAGTAATTAACTACTTACCGATATTGACTGCCCCTACAACCCCAGAAACTCAGCTCATCCCGATGATGGCCCTTTCTAACGACTAATGCGCAGCTATGTAAGCCGCCTCGCCTCCACAAATTATTCTGGAATTACTCCATAGTAGAATATATTGTCCGGTATGAAGGGGGTTGTCAGCCAGCAAGCAGTGGTTCAATGTGGCTTGTGGCTTGTGGCTTGCGGCATGTTGGCTGTCACCCCTAGGATGCGCCTAAATACCCCGGAGATGACAAGTGTTTGCATTATTTACTCAAAACTTGCAAGGAACCAATCGAAATTGTAAAAATATGGAATAAAATCTGTTATTGAGACCACAAGAGTATGCGGCTAAATTGAGCTCATTCGTTTAACATCAGCTAGGACTATCCATTAAGCACGTAAGAAAGTCCACTTTGTCTGCGCTAGACTTTCACCGTAGCAGAATCCCAAACTCGGATGTAGATTAGTTTTGGGTCAAGGACTTCGACCTAGACATAGACTTTAGTTCCTAAGTTCAATGTAATCATAGAGGAACTAACTTGGTATGAATCGGATGGCAAGCGCCACAGGTAGTAAGTAATATTCATCGACGTAGGGAATGATTTATGAGTAGCGCTCAGTGAGCGATTGGTGATTGTGCAACCGACCGGGTTGATCATGAACGAATGTACCATCCCGAGTATGTTAGCGCGTTAAATATCATTTTCATGTAGAAGTACAAAAAATTTGCGCGACTCAAAAATCACTCATTGTGCGGCCAGTCTACGCTCAGCCCAACAGCCCAGCACGGGTGCCACTCATTCATTACTCACTAAGCAAGGCTGTTCTAACTTAAATCAAGCCTTATAGGCGCTATCTTCAAAACGGTCCATAAGATTATTTTGGTCCAGGCTATGAGGATGCTCGGTTTGTGCAGGCTTTACTAACTTCCGTTATGGGCGAAAGTAGATATGATGACTTGGTTATTGAACCCCTCGAGTGAGGAATAGCCTAAAAGATATATAGGTATGATATAAGGCAATTCAATATGTGGCTATCAACTGCTAAGAAAAATTGTTTTTCGTTCTTACTCGAGCCTTGATGGATGGCTTCAAAAAAACCAGGCCAGCGTGGGCAGTTTGAAAAGTAGTCTGTCAATATGAGGACAGGAAGTCTATAGGAGCTGGTGTAGACTATTCGGCGTGGAGGAGCTCAGGGAAACTTGATCTTTTCTTTGATATCTACAACAGTTCCTCGACTTTTTAACCAACCATAGAGCCTTAAGACCACCAAGATATTCAACACATAATGGATCAGCTTAAATGAAAGCCGTCTGAGGTAAAAAAGGCAGCATTGATATATATAATACTATTCGGGGTTCTCTTGATAATTATAGCCAAGACAATATGGTGTTTGGTGACGGTTAGACAGTCTGTGACCAACCTCGCCACATGACATCATCAAAGGAGTATCATCATCTCACCTCTGAACATCCAAACCTCATTATCTCGCTCAACGCCGTCTCTCAGTCAATACTACATTGATACAACCAAATCTAAGCTCCAGATTGTTCAGCATGGCTCCATCATCCATCTCTGAGACAATGCTACGCCGGCCACTTGGCCCACAAAGAGGTACACTCCCGGCTTCCGAGATATACTCTTTAAGGATATAGAGATTTTGTCTCATACACGATTTTACTCACAGATAAATCAACGAGGATTCCCGCCTCGTCTCTACGAGCTCAACGAGCCGTGTGGCTAGCAGCCGGAGGTGGCATGATTGCTACTCTTGAGGGAGTGTATCTGATGCTGCGAGGCTTTCGACGATTCAGATATTTCTAAGCTCATCACGAAGCTGCGACCGTAACAAGGAACGGATACGCGCACGCGTTTGTTTGATTCATACCCGCTCATCTCATTATTTGAATATTACTTAATCATAAATTGAAACAACTTTTATATAAAACGATCACCCTAAGCTTCATCAGGAAAAGTTTGCATTAATGATGCTCCCTTTAGTTTCGCTAGGCCGTAATACTTCCCCACTAGAAAAGGTGGCAGCTCTGGCAAGTTGCCAACAACACCCTGATGGTCTCCTAACTCTATCTAACCACCTTGCGTTTACAATAAGGTATAAGAGATGAGAAGGGTGCAATTCAATGGATCATCACTTATGATGATTTTGCAATTGCCGGACGAGTCTTAGTTCTGGGTTAATTATACATTTGAAACTTTTCTGGGTATATATTAGGCTGATTACGATGTTGCGCAGGTTAGTTTGTAGAAACAGTGGACTCTGTTGGTAATGTTGAGGACTTGTCTATGTTTTGATAATGGCACTAGGTGTGATCAAACCCATAAACCATATATTCTAGCTTGCAGGGAGTTTTAATGAGGTACGACCCTGGAGGCTTCTTCGCTCAAAATACGGTGGGGTGGTGTTCTGAGCGACTGGTCTGTTTAATATAAACTTGATATCTGAGCAGACGGGAAATAAACCAATTTCAAAAAATGTTTTTGAAGGAAAAATGCTGTGGAAGTATAAATTTATATTTGCTGAAGATTGTAAATTTCATCCTGGCAGTCACACTGATTCTGTTCGCCGTAGTAATCCCGTCTCTCCAATGCTCTCCAGGTAATATGTGAAAGAACTCCGAAAAGAGTCAAATCCAGGCACTAAATTTGAAATAACCTGTACCAATACATGCGACGACGTTCCAATCCAAAATCCTATGGGTCAGCGAAAGTACTACGAAAAATTTGGGCTGTCCAAGGCTGAGAAATTTTGCATCTACTCTCACTCCCAGGCACTTTGGACACGGCACTTGGAACACGGACATCTCTGGGGATGCCACCCTATCAGCGTATCCGCCTACCAGGCTTAAATGACCTGATAATAAGCTTAGCTATGACCGCCCGGAGCAGAGTCCAATCAGAGATGCTGCCGCTCGTTAAAGCTCGCCCTATCTTGCCCACCACTACGCACGGGCTAACGGAGTAGTTCGCCGTGTGAATTTGGCATTGCGGCCCGCGCCGGCGTGTCCACATTTCGCCACACCGAACATTGTTTAGCGTTTGACGGCTCGTGTAGATTGACAATTGCAACGATTCACACAACTAGTCTCTCTAGCCTATATGTCAGATGACTCGTTTAGCTCAGGGGGGTTGCTGAAGATCGAAAGCTCATCGCGAGGAGTCTAGAGCGCTCTTCACTGCTATAGGTTTCCGGCATACAGTTTCAGCAGTCATTGGGCTTTCTAGCTCCACAGGTCGGCTATTGTTGTCAAAGTTTTCTAGATTTTACTAGCATTCAGCTGGAAATGGATTATTGCGGGGAAGTCCGAAGTAAGATCGAACACTTGGACCGACAAGCCCAGCCCTATAAGAGAGAGTTGTGAGTAATTCTGCCCACAAACGAACATGCTACTTTGTATTCCTTAAAAGCACTCTGTATAGGATAGTAAATCTTTTGGGTTACTCGGAACGAGAAGACGCTCTTTATTTCACTGGATGAATAGTACAGGAGCTCTATAGGAAGACAAAGCTCAGCCAGCCATTAGGGACTGCGTAGCAAGAAGACGAATCTCGCTCAGCCACGCCCTTGTGGCAATATCAACCATCTAGACTGTATCTGGTAGCTAAGAAAACAGAAAGATGTAACTTGAAGCGAAGTAAAGAAGGAAACTCAATTTGTGGTGAGAGTGAAAACTATATCAAGGCTGTTTGACCCTCGCCCTATCCAGTTTGACATTCAGTCAGAATCAACTCACCATCCAAAAGTCTTTCACATTTGGTCTCTATTCTTTTTTCTTTCGCACTTTTATTTTATCTCTACTAGCCATGGCGCCTGCAATTCTCGACGAACCCCCCGTAGCAAGCAATGGCCTTGACGGAATCACAAAGGTCAAGCCTATCAATGGGCTGCACACCTCAAATGGTGTCGACGTCGCCTCTGAGCATTTCTCTGTCGTGAGACGTCCGATCCCATTGTCCCATGGTCTCCCCAAGTTTGTCCCACCACAAAGCTTGATTGAACCGGGTACCATCAGCCAGGTAGCCCAGGCCTTCAAGCACCACGACATCATCAACAAACACAGCTTCCACCAGCACGAATGCGAAAGCATCCGGTCCCAGCACCTGGACATCAAAGACGATGAGTACATGAAGAAGGTTCTCGGCCTCAAAGTTACCCGCGACTCTCACCTTGCGGAATTCTTCAGCCATCGTTCTCAGATCATCACCCATCTCCACTCTGCCCTTACCGACAGCGACAAAGTGCTTCGGGGTTTAGTTGACTTTTCCGAAAAGCTCAGCATCGCCGAACATGATAAAGAACTCGCCCAGGCCGAGTACGCCGCAGCCAACAAAGCTCGTGAGACGCTCAAGCACGAACTACACACAGTCACCATTGAGCTGGAGACCACACGTTCCCGCTTGATCGAACTCGTACGCGAGCGCGATGCAGAGACAGTCAAATACCAAGAAGCCATCAATTTGGTCAGCATCAAAGAGATGGAAATTGAACACCTGACCTCCGACGTCAAGGAGCTCAAGGCAATAGTCGACAAGTTGACTACAGACTATACTAGAGCCATGGATGGATGGAGAAAGGCCGAGAAAGAAGAGAGGATAGCCAAGAGTAATGCGGAGCGACTATTCCAGGACGTGACCAAGTTGCAGAATGACAAGCGACGACTCGAAGAGACCGTGAACGAACTCGAGATGAACATCACCAGACTCCAGCGCCAATTCGCCGAAGTGCAGAAGGAGCTCGCCGAGACAAAGATCATTATCAGAAAGTTTGAGAAGGAAAACGAGAGACTCAAGCACGATCTCGACGGGGCCAGGGAGGACGCCCGAAAGGCGAAGGTCGCCCAAGCCGAAGCAGAGTTGTTGAAAGAAGAAGCCGAGAAGCAGCGTGCAGAAGCCGAAGCCGCCGAGAGCAAGGCCAAGGAGCAACGAAACGACGCTGAAGAAGCACGCAAGGCCGCTGAAGATAGCAAATTGAGGATGATCCGCCAATACGAAGAGCGGCTGGCCAGATATGACGATATCGAATATCAGCTGAAGAAGGAGACACGCGAAAAGATCACGCTGAAAGAGCAACGCGACCACGCGATCGAAAGAGCAAGCGTTGCCTGCCACTACACCCAGGAGAGCATCGAATGGGGCCAGGCGCTCAACCTCATCAATCATCAGCTATACGAGCAGTATGAGAGTGTGCAACGCCAGAAGATCGATGCTATTGAAGACAAATTGGCGGAGCAGCGAGAGAGAAAGATCCTTGAGGGCGAAAATGCTTTTGCGCGCATCACCCTGGCGGAGCTTGAATCCGAGCGACAGAGGCTTTACGATGAACAGAGACAGACCAAGGCCAGCGTCGATGCTATCAATACCCAATTCGAGGCCGCCAAGGCTGGCTTGGAAAGCGAAATTGCAGCGATGAGGGACGAAGTGGCCAATGTCCGCGTGGAGCAGCTGAGCTGGGAGGGCGAACGATCGCAGTACCTGAAGTCAATCAAGGACAAGGAGTCTGCCTATGAGGCAGTCGCTGGCAAGAACGAGGAGCTGAAGAACAAGCTGGTTGATATCGAGCTAGCAGATGCAAAACTCCAGAAGCAATACGAACAAGCTCTTGAAAAGCAGACTGCTGTCAAGGAGGAGTTCGATGCCAAGTACCAGGCTGAAGTGCAAAAGCGAGATGCCGTGGAGAGAGACCTTCGGGAGAAGATCGTCAAGGACACTCTCGCCCACGAGGACAGAGAGAGGGCGCTGAAGGACGAAGTCGACAAGGCGATCAGCGAACAGAACAGACTCGCTAAGGAGAGAGACGTCCAGAAGGCCAAATTGGACGAAGAATACAAGAAGGATAGTGAGAAGAAGGTGCAGGAGGTTCTGGAAACCGTCAAGCGGGGTCACTCTGCCAAACACATCTTCATCCAGGATATCTTCTATGGAGGCGAGCGTCTTAGCGAGCACAACAAGTGGAAGGACCTTTATGCCAGAATCGGTGCCCAATACGGTAGCCAGGAAGGCCTTCTACTCGAGCAATTTTTCGATCACAAAGAGAAGAAGAAACCAGTTGTGGTGGTCTATTTCGCCCACAACGATGAGCAGAAGACAGTCCATATGCTTACCACAAATTCTGATGCAGTTCTGAAATTCCCCAAGCACTGATATGCACAGATTTCTTTTGTCAACTAGTCTCGAACCCCTCGTTCCCTATGTCTTTTATTTTTTGACATGTTATGTTGATGTTAGTTGTTTTAGTATGACATGCTTTGAGATTGTGCCTTGATGTTGCTTGCTACATACTTTTATTCTAAACTGGAACTATATTATGCTTGATTAAAATCAGAAGTGTCGATATTAACCAAAAGCATATAATTTTCCTGGGCTTTCACGGTAATTAATTGATCGAAATAATTTGGCAGATATTTTACCCGAAACAATACTTTGGGCAAATAGTTGAATCACATATATAACTGCGAGCCTTATCCTTTGCCTAAACAGGAATAACCAGTATAATAGGTAATAGCGTAGCTACAAAAATAAAACTCCAGCACCAATGTATAAACAACGTGTACAATAGTAAACAGACATACAACAAACACAACAATTGGTGTTGGTTTTTAGGAGAATGAGGGTTTGTAACGCCTGTCTATACAATAGCAGTGACGGAAGCTGAAAAAGCCAAAAAAGCCCTAAATGTAATTCACTTTTCACAAACGGGAGAACATGTGGTGGGTATAAGTTGGTTTGAAAAATCATGGATCAAGACTGAACTCGATCATCGTGTCATTAGAAAAAAAGCAAGAACGGAAACGCAGACTTTGAAGAAAATTATAGAGTAAGTCAAAGGGAAAGTGGTCACCGATACAGTGCGTCATCACCTAACCGCGACGGTGGACTGCGGCTGTTGTATAGTTTCGCACCCAGAACATTCTGCAGACAGTCACGCAACTCAAAGTCTTCGACGACGGCACCAAAGCCATAGCATCGGATCTTGGCATTGAGGGTTTCGATGATCATCTTCACGTCGTCCCGCGTAAGAGAGCGATACTGTTCGTGGTTCTTCAGACTCTGCAATATCATAATAGGCGTTACTTGGCCGTCGGTAATTAGTTGTCTGCTAAGGTTGAGCAATTTCTCAAGGTTTGGTAAGGGGAGATCATATGTTTGATGTGGGTATTGGTTGCCCTCGGGTACGTTTTCGATATGGCTTGGTGGCGGACAAGAAGCCATCAAAGCATGACCGCCGATGAAAGCGTCTCGTTCGACATCTTTGTATGCTTCGCGACAGAGGTATTCGGTATGAACCCTGCAAGGCGCTTCCAGCTGCAGTATGAAGTCAATGCCCAGTTGGGGATCCTCATCGAAAATGCCGGGTACGGAGGGAAGCTCCTCGCTAGTTTTGTTGTCTACATTGGCTGAAAAGTCCAGGTCACTCCGGGTGGTGGTAGAATGGAAAGCGGTCCCAACGGACGGCATGGGGTGACCTCCTCCCTCTCGCGAGGGCATTCTCTCATCTCCACTTCCTGCACTCTGCGGCGAACTGAAAGTCGTTGGTGGGGTTGTCAAGAAGGGCGGCTGCGATTGATAAGTGACTGAATGAGAGCCCACCGAACTGCTTCCGGCTGTGTATGACTTTTGCTGTGCATTCTGTATGTTGGCGTTGGGATGTTCCGGTTGAGCTTGAACTGGTATTCCGCAGTCTTTCAAAATGCCCATCAGTCGTTCGTTCTCCGCTTGCAAGTGCTGTATCGCCTCCTTCTGTTGCTGAATTGTTTGATTAGCGGTATTAACGTCCACACTGTAAGTCTCTCGAAGTCTAGAGAGTTCGGACTCGAGGGTGCGAATGTACTGTTCTTTTCGTTCACGATGAGTCCTGTGGAGCAAATGTGAGCAAGTCGGCCTCGTACTCCGCGGCTGTGATAGATTGTCTACCTTTGAGCTTGTCGATTGAGCTCCTGCCGCCGTGTCATGGCCGGCTTTGCGTCTGGTTTTGGACCGCGACGTTTGGCGGGTTGTCCATCTTTCCAAGTCAGCCTAAGTATGAAGAAAGTGTTCCTTTCGATGCGCTAACCTCTTGTTGTCTTCTTCTGTCCTCCAAACACTCGCAAGAACCCATTGACTTTAGCTGGTTCGGCAGGTGGCGCATCTGAATGAGATAGTGGAGTTAGCATCTCACAGGACATTTCATTGCGAGGGTGGAATATGGGTGATAGTCGGAACACGAAGGCGATGAAAATGTTGTCCAGAAAATGCGACCTTCAATAGAATCCAAGAATTCCGGGGCAATGCGGTGCTACCAGCTGCGCAGAGCTGTGAAGGGGCCAGAAAGCCTCACCATATTGGGCGAATTGGTCATTATACATCATGCCCGCCGCAGGGTCGCCTTGCGGATAGCCCGACATGGCGGCGGCCTCCAATTTATGTACAGTAGGACCAATTTCGAGGCGACAAATCGATGTCACACTGGCGGTAAATGGGGTTCGCAGCTCCAACCGCGATGATGGAGGGGAGAGGTGTTTTCGGAAAACGATCGAAAAGATGCGGTAACGTACAACGGGCGTATTGGGAGACGGCGGTGGCAGGAAGTTCAGAGGCAGCAGACTGGACGAGAGTTCGACGACATGCAAAAGAAGAGGAAGAAGAAGCGATGCATACAGCGACAGTCGAGTGCAACCAGCGGATCAACTGGAATTAGGTTGAGCCTTAAAAGTTAGGCACGCTCGAGCCCGCGGGTGGCGGGGATCCCCGTGACATGCCGCTGCTGATTGGCCGGGGATTTACGGCTGTTTGCTTCCATTCGTCCCTTAACTGCGGCGTTTCTGTTCCTTTTCTGTGCTCGTTCTTTTCTTTTCGCATGACGGAGAGTGCAGCTCAAGTGTCTTGGCCCGGGGACCATGACGCGACGAACACCGAACGGTTGGTTACACAGCATAATCTCGCCATCCACTGTTTGTACCACAGACACCTCTCGAAAATTGTAGGGTTAGGGTTTTGATAAAAAAAAAATGCATCAAAAAAATGGACAGGACCGGGATCGATCCGGTGACCTTCCCTATTCTCTATATAGATCATGGATCCATGCGAAAGGGACGCGCTACCACTGCGCCACATGCCCACGTTTGCCAGGAGGTGATTTAGCGGCGCTGTGAGCTAATCGTGCTGCTTCTCCCCACTTTCCAAATATTGCAACTTGGCACAAGACATGCTGCGTCGCTCCTTTCGGTGTTTCGACATAGAGATAATGAAAGGCTGAAGTCAGCATACCACCATAGATAACATAGCTAAATCAGTCCGTCCAGCTATGTTAAACACGTCCAGATCGATTCGTCTTTAGGGTGACTCCATGCGGAGAGTCTGGAAGGAAGTGCCCACGCTGGGAGGGCCCCACAGACAGTATGAATACAAAGCGTGTTTGTATTTTCGTTGCAATGGATTATATGACTACTGATATGGTAACCTGGATCATGCTGATACGGCAAATTGCATGACAACTATCAACATTGAGTCACATCACAAACTAAGCATGGATGGGGCGAAGAGTGAGTCAGACAGTTCAAACGATCGCCATGGAAACATAGGGGTGAAAAGTCAAGTGTTCAATGCATGATAGTCTCTAATATAACCTGCAGCGATAATAATGAATATTAAGCCTTTCCCCTTGGAAGCACTTAGGACTCCGGTCGACGCTGGCTTGCCCTGAAAAGGCTATATTGAGACATCAGCCGTCGCGGCAGAGGTGGAGTCCCAGTCATGCAATGTTTGATTGATCATGGTATAGATATCAACACGCCTATGCGGCCACACGGCTCCGCTGTCCACTATGCTGTTTATAATGCTGGTGTAGAGCAGACTCGTCTCTTGCTGGATAACGGGGCAGACCAGTCAATGAAAGATGCAGCTGGTCGAACACCAGTTGAAATGGCAGAGTCCAGAATGACTAGGTCCGAAGATGCTATGAAGGTTTATGAGATACTTCTAGAAAAGTATTTCCTTTCAAGATTTCTTGTATGAGTATGACTATCGACCCCTGTTCTTCGGAAGAACGTAGCACCGGGTCGACCCCGGTCAGCCCTAAGAAGGACGCAGATGACTCACAATCCTGTCCGCATACTTACTCTCCCGCCTTCTTTCCCTGTCTGTCACATCACCAGCTGTTCCCAGCTACCCACTGTGCAATTAGCGGTGCATTGGCTTTTCTCGTTGTTATTGAGGATGACTTCACAACAGGTAGAGTCCTCAGGGAAGCCAATGAGCGAGAAGAAGCGGCTGAAGCTGGAGAGGTTCGCCAATAAGAAGTAGAAACAATCGCAACAAGCACAACTGAACTCCGTCTCTAGAGAAAAGAAGCCCAAGAAGCAACATGCTCCTGCCATTGAGTCCAAGGATTGGGTCGAGGAGACGCCGGCCGGACAGAAGAAGATATTGAAACCTTTGGATGACGATTTCCACCGAGCTTACTTACCTAAAGTCGTCGAGTCTGGCTGGTATAGCTTCTGGGAGGCCCAAGGCTTATTCAAGCCCAAGACAGAGGAGGATGGCAATCTCAAACCAAAGGGCAAATACGTGATTGCCATGCCGCCGCCGAACGTATGACTTGTGCAGAAGTTGGCCATGTTATTCTGTGCTGACGCTGCTTGTAGGTTACCGGCAAATTACATATTGGACACGCTATAGCACTTTCGTTAGAAGACACCCTCATCAGATGGCATCGCATGCGACAATTTTCAACACTCTACATACCGGGCTGCGATCATGCAGGCATTGCCACACAAGTTGTGGTCGAGAAGCAGCTTGCCAAGCACCCAAAAGATAGTCAGTCTAAAAGACAAGACTTTAGTCGAGCTGAATTTGTGCAATTATGTCAAGAGTGGAAGGAGGACTACCACCAAGCCATCAACAAAACGACACGTCGACTTGGCATTTCAGCAGACTGGTCCCGAGAAGCCTTCACAATGAGTCCACAGCTGTCCAAAGCAGTCACGGAGACGTTTGTGCAACTACACTCAGAAGGCCTTATATATCGAGCTAATAGACTTGTGCATTGGTCATGTCTTCTCTCCACGGCTTTATCTACACTTGAAGTCGACCAGAAAGAACTTGATAGAACAACAAAGCTTGAAGTGCCAGGCTATGAACGGAGGATTGAATTTGGAACGCTTACGTATTTTAAATACCAAATTGAAGGCTCCGATCAAACAATAGAAGTTGCAACAACCAGACCAGAGACCATGCTGGGCGACACTGGTATTGCTGTTCATCCTCAAGATGATTGGTACAAAGACCTTGTCGGCAAGACCGCAAAACACCCAATTATTTCAGATAGAAATTTGTTGATCATTGCTGATGA
Source organism: Eurotiales sp. R13A2 (assembly GCA_023625935.1). Taxonomy (NCBI): domain Eukaryota; kingdom Fungi; phylum Ascomycota; class Eurotiomycetes; order Eurotiales; species Eurotiales sp. R13A2. The sequence continues at coordinate 253,738 of JAMAFV010000013.1, read as the reverse complement.
ATACGTTGATAGGGATTTTGGTACTGGTGCTGTTAAACTAACGCCTGCTCATGATTATAATGATTTCAATCTTGGTAGGAAACACGGCCCGCCGTTTATCAACGTCCTCAACGAAGATGGTACGCTTAATAGCAATGCTGGCCCCTATGCCGGAGAGAAAAGATTCGATGCGAGATATGGAGTTATTGAGGACTTGAAAAGACTCGGCCTCTACACGAAACAGGAGCCGAACAAAATGGTTGTTCCTATATGCAGCCGATCCGGCGATATTGTCGAGCCGCTCCTGAAGCCCCAATGGTGGATGAGAATGGAGCCTTTGACGAAGCCCGCCATAGCGGTGGTTGAAAGCGGCAAGCTCGTTATTCGACCAGAAGTGCAGAAACGACAGTACTTATATTGGATGCAGAACCTTCAGGATTGGTGCCTCTCAAGACAACTTTGGTGGGGCCATCAGATACCGGCATATCACATCACTATCGAGGGAGAAGACGGTGGGGATGACAGTAATGATGCGTACTGGGTATCTGGGAGAACAGAACAAGAGGCTAAGGAAAAGGCAGAGCAAAAGTTTCCTGGCAAGAAAATTACACTCAGGCGTGACGAGGATGTCTTGGACAAATGGTTCAGTTCAGGACTTTGGCCATTCAGTTCACTCGGATGGCCAGACAAGACGGCAGACCTTGAAAACTACTTTCAAAACTCGACTATGGAGACTGGTTGGGATATTATACCATTTTGGGTCAGCCGCATGATCATGTTCTCCTTAAAGTTAACTGGAAAGGTGCCGTTCAATGAAGTCTTCTGCCACGGCTTGATACGCGATAGCGAGGGTCGCAAAATGTCAAAGTCACTGGGCAACGTTATTGACCCACTTGACATCATTGACGGTATTAGTCTGGAAGGGTTACACGCGAAGTTGCAGCATGGCAATCTAGCGCAAAGCGAGGTCAAGAATGCCGAAAAATGTCAAAAGAAGGCATTTCCCCAAGGCATACCTGAGGTCGGTGCGGATGCCTTGCGGTTTTCGCTAATAAATTACACCCAGTCATCTGGCAGTGACATCAACTTTGACGTAAAAACAATGTACGGGTACCGGAAATTCTGCAATAAGATTTATCAGGCTACAAAGTATGTCCTCGGAAAGCTTGGCAACGACTTCATTCCACGCGAGAGTAGTGCTTTGACTGGGAGAGAGAGCCTCTCAGAGCGCTGGATCCTGACGAAGATGAACACCGCAGCAAAGCACATTAATCAAGCACTTGAAGAGCGTGAATTTGGGAGGTCGACCCAAATCAGTTACCGATACCTGCACGACGAGCTCTTCGATATCTACATTGAGACTTCAAAGGCAATCATCTCAGATGGCACGCCCGAAGAAGCTCGCTCAGCTATAGACACGCTCTACACTGCAATTGAATCTGGCTTACGAATGGTGTCCCCCTTTATGCCCTTCCTTACCGAGGAGCTCTGGCAACGTCTACCTCGCAGGCCGGGCGACAACACGTCTTCAATCACAATCGCCAACTATCCAGAGTACGAGTCATCACTACATGATCCACACTCCGAGACAGCCTACGAGCTTGTACTGGGCTGTTCGAAAGGCATTCGCTCACTTTTATCCGACTACGCTGTTAGGAATCAAGGTGTGGTTTATATTGCACCTCTCAATCAGGTGTCACACGATACGGTTTCAGCACAGATCTCCTCGATCGAGTCCTTGTGCGGCAAAGTACCAGTAAAATCAAAATTTTGGATGTTGGGGAACCAAGCCCTTCCGGCTGTGCAATGGTTCCTGTTTCTGCAGACATAAATGTCTATCTTGATGTCAGAAACCGCATACAAAATGCTGAAAAGGAGGTTGACAAGTTCAAAGCAAAGTTGGCTGAGGCAAGAAAGATCATGATGAAGCAGTATTAGCTGAGGAGGAGCTCAGAAACATACAGCACAAAGATGTCGTTGAGGCTATGCAGTCAGCCGAGCGCCGGAGGCGAGATTGCGAAGCCAGATTGCGGTCATTGGAAGAGACCCTTGCGATGTTTGAGAAGATGACAATTTAGTTGATTTACGACAGCTATGAGCTTTAGCAGGTTACAAGGGGGGATCTTTCTAAAGCGGTGAGTGCGTTACTTATACCTGGTAATAGGTGCAGCTATTATCTGGAAAGAGTTTTGCATGGATATTGTTGATGTAATTAGTGTTAATTCGTGTAAAGAGTTTCTATTATACAATCTGTGAGTCTATTCAATGTTATCTATCATCCTTGCCCGGGTTTGTAAACACTATCAAGGGAGGGCTCGACCTCAAATTTGGGATTTAACCGTCAAATTTTTGCTCCTTTATTATTTCTGCTCTAAATCAGATGATCCCAAAGCATGTGACAATGCATGAGCGCCACGAAAACCTGCCGTCCCACACCTTTCAATAATATCTACTAACCACAGTGTTAACCGTCCGGGGTAAGGGGAACTATAGACGTATCAGCATGCCGGTTCGCTTGATATCGTGAAACCTAAGCTCTGAATCAATGACCCCTTGCTCGATTGACTAGATTAAATAGTCATATGTGAGCGACAAATTTTGTTGCATTTGGATCTATTCATCTTATTGTACAGGATATGCCAAAGCCAGTATCGCTGTTAACTCTAGCTTAATACCGACTTCTTCGTTGTGTTGACTTCAAGCAGCTTACAAACAGACAGTACCATCTCGCAAGGAAACGAAGGAATACAGCAGATGATATCCATTCAAGAAATGTTACTAGCTAATACTTTAAAATGCTGCAAGTCAAACCCTTTCATAATTGGGTCAGAACAATATAAGTGTAGGAATCGTCCAAATACAACGTGCTTGCAGTTATAGAAGCCCTGCAAAAACAATGATATAGGGGAAAAGCCAGGACTACTTGAAGGGCTGTTGAGAATCAAGACAAGAAATATCTCAATTTCAATTTCGTGAAATATCTAGGTATGAACCTTGTGCTAATAGATCTATGTCTCTAGTCCCATCATCATTAACGCTCTGAGCATAATAACTTAAAGATTGCTCAATATGGGAGACATATTTAAAAGCAATATTAATTTTAACGAAAGTAATATAGATAGTTCCAACCGTTTTGACAAAAAAGCTAGTAAGTTGTGAAGATACCGCGAAGCAAATGAAACAAATCCCGAAAATTAGAGTATTGAGTTACTGATCAAAATTGCTGTACTTAATATCAAAGCAAGCTGATTATAAGGGACCAGTATGGGTTTGAGGTGGCGTGTTAAGATCACCGAGAAGCAATGATTGTATGCTCTTGATCAACAAAGCTGTCTCATCTTCATCGTCGACTTCATCGTCGGTTTCATCGTCGGTTTCGTCGTCGGCTTGCTCGTTGGCTTGGTTTTCCTTAAAACTATTTGCATCTTCTCTGATGCACATAGCTCGTATAGCACTACAAAGCCCATCAGAGCTGACCCCCAAAGATGACGCTAATCTGTGAACGGTCCGGGATTCAAGCGACTGATTTTCCAAGACAACTTCTCCAAATGTACGATTGACATTTCGTTGGATTTGCCTCGATAAATTGAGTGCAGTATTTTAATCTGATTTGCAGGCGATAGTAGCGTCCCTTATCCAGCTGACCATTCCGCGAAGCTGCGCGCAGGTTTCTCGTACCCAGGATTGAGATGACACAAGCAGTCTTTTCAGCCGATCAAAATCTTCATCTTTCCCTCTTTCCACGATCCTAGGAATATCAAATAGAAGCAAATTGTTATTACCCTTGAAACCTTGTACCGGGTCATCAAGAAGATAAATTTACTCGCCCCCTGTTAGCATCTTGAGCTCCAACCAGCGTAAACCTTCGCGAAGATATAATAAACATCTTTTTCGTCGTTTTCGATGAAAATTGATTGCTGTATTATCTTTGGACAGTCCCGTAAATGAAATTCTCGATATTCTGAACAAATTTTCCGGGAACCGAACCGGCTTTGACATACTCTTCCTTAATAGCAGAGCAATCCTGAGTCATATGTAAGCGGGATCTCATTGTGAAGGCCAAATGAAATAATAACAAGTCGTTGGCATCGTCAATGTCAAACTTGTCCAACGAAGTTCGCTTGATTGCAAGCTCCCAGTCAATATTTGCAAGGCTGAAGAACTTGGAAACCCGCACTTTATCGTAATTTCTGGACATGGTTGCTGATAACAGTCCGTCCATGTGATTTCGGTCATATTTCTCAAATTCCTGGTCGATAAAGCCACTTTGAAGCTGCCTTGGAAATTCAAAGCCGTCTTCCGAAAATTTCGATTGATCATCCTCTTTTTCGAATTTAGGGCTAAATTCTTTTAGTATTTTCCCTCGAAGTGAGAGGCGATCTAAAGGCACCTGTATCTCTTTTCCTTTGGCTTCCAGCTTTGAATTAGAAGACTCAGAATCATTGAACAAATTTCGAAGCTTGTGTGGCGCTAATATGATGGGAAACATTTTTTGTTTCATCTCCCCACAGAAGTCCGACCAAGACGGGATATATGAAATTGCGATAGTCAGATGAACAAAAAGAGCCATGTACAGGCATTGACTGCGGTCTACCCATTGTTTGATCAGATCTTGGCCAATATCCATTAGCTCCTATTGTTATTAGCTGGATATTCTCAGTTCCATTCCGATTCCTAGTATCATACTGGAGATGACTTAGCATTATTTTCCCAGTAACCTGACAGTAACCCCACCATTCCAATAAGTGAATGAATGAGGTCATAGAGTTCTGTACTTGAAAGTTTGTGTAGTTTATTCACTGACTTTTGCAAGTAGCAAAACATGTCAATTTCGCAGAGTCGTGTTAGGAGCCAACCAAGTAGCAGGGCTGCATGTCGAACGTCTTCGATGTCACTCATATCTTGTAGCGTATCTGTTGAGTCGAAAATTCGGAAGGTCACAAAATTACATGCGGAGAAATAAAGTTTTTTTTGCTATTAGAATCAGTAAAACTTCAATAATTCTGAAAGGTGTAAATAGACATACAAAGAGATCTGTTAGAGGCAGGTTTTGATCCGGAGAAGAAAAAAAATCCGAAAACAGTTCTTTAAATCCTTCCAATTTCATTAAATCAATTGGTGTTGTTCTAATCAGGGGCGCAATCGGTGGGGGTTGGGCGAAGTCAGGAGTCGTTGTAATTTTTAGAGCTAGCGCAAACATCGAAGTTGCGAGATTCCACGTAGTAATTGCCCCTGAAAAAGTTGGGACATCTGGAAGTATTTCTAGGTAAAAGCCCCTTTCTGCGAGACAGACGGCCATACTAAGTTGCTGAAAAAGATACTTGTTACCTGATTTCTCAATGACGAGAGTCTGGTAAATATTCGAGACTTAACCAGTTCATTAGCTACTGATTTATAAAACACGTAATCTGTCAATATGAATATAGCTGACAGGTTCAAGCAAAAGCAATAAAACCTACATTTAAAGCAAGGGTTTTGCTCAACTATGTCCAAGAATGTGGCCTTGATACAAGGCTGTTTCAAGAGCTTTGGTTCTGAATTTTTCCGACAAAAGCTACACGGAATTTCACCATCACACTGCAAATACAAAATCAGTCTTTTTTATTCCCTCGTGTTTTTCTTCTTCTTCTTCTTTTTTTTTTTTGATAAGTAAGACATTGTAGAAATCATGTGCCTTTACTTTCCTCTGGCGGCATGTAATGCAGACCCCCTTTTCCTTCACTCTCTGGCGGTCTTCTCGTTCTTTTTGACTCATACGGCCACGTCTTCCACCCTTTTTCAAAGGAGGAAGGATGTACTCTCGAGAAGGCCCAAATTTCCTCTTCTGAGATGGAAAGGTCCTCGCGACCGTTGCTTCCACTTGATTCTCAAGACCTTCCGGTGCAGACTGCGGCATGCTGCGAGTCATGTTCCAGGGCTGTCTAAACTCAGTGTTAGCTAGTATATCAGCCTCTTCGTCGAAGAAGCAATAATTCGGAAGATGTATATCGTATATCAGATCAGATATATGATCGTCGCCGCTTTGTACTAGGAGACTCGGATCTATGGGATGTAGAAAATTCCCGGTCGGCCCTTCCCAAAGGTTAGTTGCCCGATAGAAAAAAAGCAAACACACTATTGGACTCACAATTTGAAAGTTCTGTGAGCCTGCTCGAAGGATCATGAGCAGTGTCTGCAGGGTCGTGTTGAGCCGGCCCAGGAGTTTGGCTCACTAACATGAGCACATTGTTGTCTGGTGGAATGTGGTCATTGGACTCTATTGAATTGCTAAATGTAGTAGCACTTGTACATTCATGAGGCCAAGGCACAAAGTGAGGTTCAAGATGCCCAGGAGGCAGAGGCGGCAATAAGAGACCATCCGCAGGAGGGATGTTGGAGAAAAGTTCATCAAGACAAAGGTCTTCCGGGTCCGACATCTTCGAAAGTCCTGATGCCTCTCTGAAATCATTTTCTGAATGGAATCTCAGTCGGTATTTATACACGGGTCCAGCAGTGGAATATCAACACAGCCTGACAATATCAGTCGACAGAAGCAACGAATCACAGACCGCAAATTAGCACTGGCCAATAGCGTTCGTAGGCGGGTAGAAAATATGGGGGCGGTAAGAAGGACGCTAGCTGGTAAGCCAATAGGACGCGGAGGCGGCTAGACCCTCGCCCCACACGCCAAAGTAAGTATTAGTTCCCTGGGCAGGATATAGCCCTAACCCTGCTGTGCGAGGCTGCGTCTGAGGCCTGGGACGACTACGGCATGTATCATGCACAGGCCAAGAGTCAGCCTTGCGCTAAGTTGCAGGGGTCTGATTTTTCCTAAGCCTTGCCAGCGGTGAAAAATTTTAACTCTTACGCAGATGGACTCCTCCTTAAGAGGAGGCAGAGAGGGTAGCAGGATAGCTTCTGTTCTCTCGCAAGCCTACGAACGAGCCGCTTTCGTGTTATGAAGAAATTTGACCGTAGCAGTACCCTCAGGCAGCTCGAACATGGCTCCAAAACCATCTCACAAGGATTACACGGTCGCGTGGATCTGCGCACTCGAAGTGGAAATTGCCGCCGCAAAGGTCATGCTTCACCAAACCCACGAGTCACTCTCTCAGCCGTCGACCGATCACAACGTGTACACCCTTGGAAGTATTTGCAATCACAACATAGTGATAGTGTGTTTGCCAGCAGGTATTTATGGAAAGGTTGCAGCTTCAACAGCAGTGTCACATATGAGGTCTACGTTTCCGATGATCCAATACGGACTAATGGTCGGCATTGGAGGAGGTGTCCCAGGTCCAAAACCTGATATTTGGCTTGGCGATATTGTTGTTAGCAAACCAACTGCTACCTGTGGGGGCGTCATTCAGTATGACTATGGCAAAACGCTGTCCAACGGACGATTCGAGCGAACTGGTTCATTGAACAAGCCCCCTCAAACACTGTTAAAGGCAACTTCTCAGATAGCTAGTGATTACATGATAGGAAGGCGGCCGATAAGCGAAATTCTACATCACATCTTACATGAGAAACCAGAAATCAACGAAACATTCGCCAGACCACGCCAAGATTTACTATTTAAAGCGACTTATACTCATAAGGATGAGAATGCACATTGCTCAGCATGTGACCAAGCCCAGCTAGTGCAACGTTCTGAGCGGACAGCCGACGAGGTTAATATTCATTATGGTCTGATAGCTTCGGGTGATCAAGTCATGAAAGATGCGGCTATTCGAGATTCTATTGCTAAAGGTCAAGGAATTCTATGTTTTGAAATGGAGGCTGCTGGCATTATGGATGAGCTTCCGTCACTGGTTATACGAGGTATTTGTGACTACTGCGACTCACACAAGAACAAAGTTTGGCAACCATATGCGGCTCTCGCCGCAGCAGCCTATGCAAAAGCAATTCTTTCAATCGCCCCTGTCACTGAAAACAGCAAGCACGAGGAGGACAGCGAAAGAGGCAGCCGCCTTGAATACGGCATTCCATCAATTGCAGCGTCACATTTTGTGGGCAGAGATGACATCTTGTTCAAAATACATGATGTATTGGCCAGCCGTTCCCCAGGGGTTATTGTCTTGCAAGGTATGGGTGGACAGGGCAAGACTCAAATAGAGCTGAAAGTGTGTACTCAGGCTTCAGAGGATTATAAAATCATATTTTGGGCAAACGCAGAGACAACGTCTAGTTTGGAAACTAGCTTTGACGACAAAGACTACAAAGCTTGGCTATTCAGCTCCGAATAATCCACCACAAACGGCGACCCCAGGCCAAGTCATAGAAGATCCAAAGGTTGAATTTGTGAAGGAGAAACTTAGGAGCAAACGCTTTCTGATGGTCATTGGCAATCTTGACAATTTGGACGAAATCTCCGATATTCAACGCTTTTTCCCTTCCAATAAAAAGGGATGTATTTTGATCACAAGGTATGTAGACATTCTGTCTATGTGACCCATTCTTTATGACCGAGCTGTTGCACTAATCTTTTTGTTAGCCGCCATAAGCACACTATTGATCTAGGAAAAGTGTTTGCAGTCAATCCATTACAGGAAAAATATGCTATTGAACTGCTAAACCTGCGAGCTTCCAAGACCGATGAAAAAACGGAAGATTCGCTTGAGATCGTCAGAGCGTTTGGCTGTTTACCTTTAGGGGTTAACCAGGCTGCGGCTTATATTCATCGTACGAGGCTCACTTACCGAAATTTTCTGGAGCTATTTTACAAGCGTCGAAAATTTTTGTCTGATTCTGAGTTGCCAAAGCTATGGAATTACAAAAAACCTATCAGAGGCTCGGTAACTGAAGTCAATGTTGGCGTATGGACTACATAGGAAATGTCAATGGATCTGCTTATAGCCAGCGACCTTGGTGGTTTTAAAGCTGTATTTCTCACCCTCGCAGGGCTTTTAAATGGTCGCAATGTCTCCCAAATTGTTTTTGAACCCGTCTTTTCAGAGTATCTCCCTTGGAAGGTGGACTTGACTGATAGATTTCTCGATTTTGTTGCTGATGCATCGGATCTTTCTCTCATTAAGGATATGACACATGGTGCCAAAGGTACACTATTTTCAGTTCATCCACTGATTAGCGAATGGCTCTGGAGAAGGCTACCAAACAACAAACTTCCTTGGCACATTGAAAGAGCCATGTTTGCAATCTCGTTGTTTGCAGAGGGAAATCGGCAGAGATCCCAAGAGATAGATCATGAACTTCTTGATCATATCCAAAAGTTGTTGAGACTATTAGAATATCATGGCGTGGGTGCAAAGAGAGCTGTCGATAAGGAGAAATATGCCGATTCCGTTGCTAGTTTCTCCTACTTCCTAGACGCTTATTCCAGACTAAAAGATCTCGAAAATATTTTGCGGGATTTAGCACCGACTCTAAAAAGCGATGGAAATAATGACCGTTTCCAAATCGCATACATGCAGCTGGGATATATCTGCATGCGAAGAGGTGATCTGATAGAAGCTGGGAAGTTTTTCGCCGCTGTGTTATCCCCAGACATCACATATCCTTCCTCTTACGTGATTTATGCTTTGAAAAAACTGTGTTGGATATACATGCTCCAAAAGTCTTCGGAAAAAGCTATGAAGCTATGTCTGTCAGTCGTCAAAAACCTTCTACACCATTTTCGCGTGGATGTTCTTGACGAGTGGGTTAAGTTACTTAAGTCAATCATGGACGTCTTTCACAATTGGCTAATCAGGCTTTATTCCTGCATGGATACAAATCTTAACCCTGAATATCCTACAATACCCAAGAATACACATACAATTTTGATAGGGTGTCAAGACGCAATTCTTTTGGCAAGCGATTTGACATCACAATTGTCTTTTTTGATGCCCAAGAAGAGTCTTTGCTCCTTCATGAAGTATCATCTTGGGCTGTGGAAAGTAATGCTTATCAACAGCAGCGACGCTCTGACTGCCTTCAAAGAGTGTATTCAACTTCTCACCTTTAAGGCCTCAAATGAGCTGACCCGTACCGAAAAACAACTGACATTATTTGTCGTTCTCGGAATAACTGCTCAATTACATATCAACTACCTTCACTTACCTACTGACTCGATTTGCGGCATTTATGATAGTCTCGTATGTCTCTATAAGGGCCTGAATCCTCTGAATCAACAGACCTTCGTTTCAGGCCCCATTGAATATTTTCATGGAAAGCCGAGACTCTTACTCTACTTGAAAAATCTCAAAAGTCAACAACGCCCAGAAACCTCGAATGTACTGAATGAAATGTTGTATTATTCGGTATTTGATAACATGTACGAGGATCAGGCTGACGTCCGAGACAATCCGTGCACCACTTGGTCAGACATCGAAATGACAATACATGGATTACTTTTTGGATCAAAAACACCATCGATGGATCTACTCGCCAAAGTTCACGAGGGTATTCGGACCCGTGAATGTAAATTTGGCGCGATTGATTCCGCTCTTTTGGTGATGAAAATGAATCTCGCCCTTTACTACGGTTTTTATTATGGTAATTGGTCATCGTCGGCTGATTTATGGCGCCAGATCTACCAGGCTTTGGCTGGGGAACATGACCCAAACAGAAAACAAATGTATTATATTTCCATTAGCTCTTATGGTTCATGCTTGGTTAGGCTTGGCCGAAGACAAGACTTACAGAAACTTAAAACAGAATTTCCCTTCATTGATTGGAAGGCAGTTGACGGAGTGAATGAGAATTTTTAAGGTTCTTAAAGTCGTGTTGACAAGGAGTACTATGAATGCTCCAAAATTGTATGGGTAATGTTTGGATCATTTATACCTGTGTTATCTTAATATCGTCCCCAAGGTCAGAGCCTTCTAAGTAAAGCAAGGCAGAGAACTATAACATCATGCGTAAGACTAATAAATATGCGGCGGCAATATGAGTCACAATAGTGCATTCATAACAAGGAAATTTATTTATGATTTCAGAACCAAGTCTATCCGTCGACATATCTTGCATTTCAACCACCATGTCAAATTTCTTTGCGAGAAGCAGTAAGTATACAGTCAGCGTATCTATCCAGATCGGGTAATAAAACGTAAATGCCATCAGATATTCGGATACGGGGATCATCGTGGCATTAAGTGTATGTACGAAGCATTTTTATGTGATTTGACTAACGCTCTGCATTGTTAGGAGTTGCTTACAGGTTAGGAGAATACACCGTGCCAGTTTATTGGGATGCGAACACCGATATCAAATTTACCTTTATCTTCGAATAGAAAAATGTCATCTATATCTGTTTCTATTATATTTCTCACAGCTTTGGGCAAAATAGGCAGTGGTACATATGCTACAACCAGAAACAATACAAGTCATTCAAAATCACATGTTGATCCTCATTTATTAGGAAGGCAATTCAATATCAAGTAATTCAACACACTCAGATATCAAGGCTACTTCCGCACATTCTGTTCAACAACATCCAATCCAGTCATCTTCTTAAGCTGCGCATCCATGAATCCATGTGGGAAGAGCGTCCCTATCCGTGCCATCCGTGCTTGGGCACCCCTCCAAACTATTGCAGGTGGCTTTTTCTTCAACAAGTCTTGCACCACTTCCTTCGCCCACTGGTCGGGAGGTGTGCCCACGTCACTCATCTTGTCAAATCGCAGAGCGCTCTCGACGGCATCTCTTGCCGGTTCATAGATAGAGCCTTTGGGCAGTGTGACGGGCGTAAGCTCCTTTTGGTTTTTGATCATGTTGCTTGCCACTGCGCCCGTCTTGAGCTCGACAACTGTTATACCAAAGGGCTCCAGTTCTAGTCGAAGAGTGTCTGAGAATATCGCCATTGCAGCTTTGGATGCGTTGTAAACAGATTGGAACGGCACCGCCATGGTGGACACCACCGATGTTTGGTTGACAATCATGCCCTTGGATTTCAACAACAAGGGTAGAAACGCTTGTGTCACTGCAAGCTGGGCCCACACGTTGCTATCGAACACTTTCTTGGATTCTTCGAGGGAGATGTCGGCAATCGGCATGCTGTAAGATGTCCCCGCGTTGTTCACCAGGATATCGAGCTTTGGTATTTGGGAGACGCATCTGTTGATCGAGTCTTGGGATAACACGTCCAAGGTCAAGGTTTGTATGCCGAGCGCTTTCGCTTTGGACATTTTCGCTGGGTTCCGCGCCGTGGCATATACTTGAAGACCGGCGTTGTGAAAGGCAACTGCCAGTGCAGAACCCATGCCGCCATCTGAGCAGCCGGTGATAAGTACTGTACGCTTGGGAGAAGCCATATTGTGCCCGTTCCCAAAAATTGCGTTGTAGATGAAAAATAAGAGGTACTCCGAGCAGATAGCATCAGCCGAAACCCTTGGAGATATATATAGGCAAGCCCATATTATGAAAACTCTGGATTGCCATTGCAATTCCTAACATTCATGAATAATTTCTGTCAAAATGTATGATATTACATATCGAGCCCTATGTTGAGATCATCCGAGGCCGTTGTCCAAAAGAGCGAGCTTGGGAGTCGGATGAATTTCCTGCCGACTCATTTTTGAGCAAAGGGCGTGCTGGCCAATGAGCGGCCGGAGGTGCCTGAGTAGAGACGGCCGCTCGTCACAAAGGCAACGATTGAGCCGACTGCCATAATTGTCGCGAGGCTGGCCAAATCTCTCCCAGACAGCCATCTTAATGAAATTTGAGTGCTTACCAATGCTATAATTCATATTAACTTGTTGGTTCGTAGGTAATAATTTCGACTGGGCCAAACCAACACTTCCGCCATCGGACCAATGGGAGACTGTGTTCCCAAAGTGCCTAGCGTGGGTCGCTGCCTGAGGCAACCATTGTGAGTGCTACGTGTATAGTTACAAGTCAACCTGTTGAGTGTTCTACGCCACATGAATATCTTCCCGTCACTCTTTAGATGGTGACTGCATTTTGATATTAGAGAGCTTATTCTTTGTTGAGCAGGAACCACGCCAGAACAGGCAGTCCATGCGACGCCCCGTCTTCGCTCCTCGGATAGACCTGGTTTGCCCAGCGTCGAAGAAAGCACACACTGACACCTTTGTAGGTGGGCACGGGCAAACGGCCTCCATAGTGACGGGCTGCTAGCGGTAACTTAGATTCCCATGACAGGATGGTCGTCAACTCGACACAGTAGCCAGCCGCCGAAAATGAAGTCCTGGAGAATGCGCAGTTGTAATTGGCCGGCTGTAGCCGCCGGTTCCCCTTGGGCTTGGCTTGTAAATAGAGAGACTTCATAGCGCCTCAGAACCTTGTTCGCCTCATGTTCAGCTCTAGGAGGCTCTGTGGGGGCACAGACAGCTACTACGGTCAGGAAGGTTGGTTAGTACAGTGGGACGGCGGGAGCTTGTGGAATTACTAGGAATCTACTCATCAGTAGCTGGAACCACGCACCTTCAATCCTGGATTGTTTGTTTTACTTAAAAAACTAGTAGTTACCTGACACACATGCTATCATTCCTCGCCAACAACAGTCCGGGACGGTGTCAGATACTTTATTGAAGCACAGGGTGGGCATGCTCGATATTACATGTGCGTGTGTTTAGCAAGTTGGTGCGGACTAGGAAAAGCGCCTAATGGAGCCTACTAACTTTATTCGCATCTCTAGACTGTATCGATCTCGATGATTGATGAGTCGAGGCTCGCCCTGCCCTCTAGGGTTAGAATACTAAGACTGGCGAAAGGATTCAAATGCTTGTTTGGAAGGCCTGCCCTACGAGGAAAACACACTTGCGAGGTGTATTACCCTAATTACCCGGGAACAGAATATAAATATTTTTTTAATCATCCTCCAGGGGCTCAGATTGGACACTGACATGCCAGGGACCGACTCCAGATGCCAAACAACGGCCCGCTCAGGACATTCGTGGGCAAACATCGTAAAAAGACATCTTCTTACCTTCTAGAATGGGTAGCAATTGCTGTATATGTGGATAGCTACATGGAATGACCCTCATACTCTGACCAAGACCGTTGCTGGCCTTGTCTTGATGAGGAGGATATCGTGGATGTTGTAAGGCTGAGTTTACCAAATTTAGAGCAGTGTGCAGGAGCCGAAAAGGTCGGGTAGCAATCCTTTGGTGTTTTTGAAATATGCGTGACACTTTACAGGCCAGCGTCGACGTTGAGTTAAAGCCACAAGTTTCTTGCCAAGTGGGGGCCAATTTCCTACCTTCTACTCTAGGTTAAGTGCCCACTCCTTTCAATCTTAAGTTGCATAGAGTTTTTGATAATAAACTATAATTAAGACCAGCGAATGGTGCAAGTGCAGTGGAAAATTGAGAGCCGCATTAGCATGATTCGTTTTCATTCCCTGCGCTAGCACGCCTGCAGCAAGTCAGCGGCACACGGAGGCTGAATGCTAATTTGTAGAAGCCAATCATTGACTTGGGGAAAAAAGCCCGATCCCTGTTAGTAAAAGACAATGTCGGATCTTTGTTTACCTAGACACTCTGTTCTTGCTAGTCTCTCAGCCGCACAAGAAGCAGATTGATTTGCACTAGCTAATATAACTAAGAAGCAATCGCCCCTAGTCCTGCATTCCTGAGTTGTAGCAAATTCATTTTGATATCCTCGGGTTCTCTGTGGCAACAGACTATCATCATCAGGTAGACTCATTCAAGTTACCTTCCGAGGTGATCGGGTGATCGGGTGATCATATCAGAGAATCAGACCTCCGAAAAAAAAATCTCAAAAAGCCGACTATCCACATAATGCCAGCCCAAAACGACAATTATGAATCTTTCTTCTCGTATACCCTCAGCCGCCCTTACCCATACCGCTGGTTTACTCCAGTAGCAGTCGTTGGGTGTGTAATACTTACTGTCTTGTTCAGCATCCTCAACTTCGCTGCTAATAGCTATGATCTCGTCGTTCACACGACGAGCGATTTGAATGGTACACTCGCTGGCCCTTCATACATACATAGCTGGCCGGTTTACTTCCGTGATAAAGTGCAGACCTCATGCGAACCTGCACAAATCCCAGTCGGCAGCCAGCTATTCACAAACCAGACCGCGCTGACCTATCAGTTGGAGGATATTTGGCAGCCGTCTTCGGATGGTTCGAACAACACCATTCTGGCGTCTATGCCTTATTCTAGTAACGTCATCGAGAACTGCTCCGTCACGTTAATCGGAATGGATCTCGCCAGTCTTGATCGCTCCGGATCTCAGCTCATGTTCGCCGAATGGGGCTGTGTCGCGAAATCTTATATCACTTGTTCATATGATAGTCTCGACGGCATTATTAAGATCAACCTGACTCAGACTTATGACCTTGTACCGCCATTGAGCTATTGGCAATATGGGTATTTGCGACCAGTCTTTCTAGATTCGAACAATCAGACTCGAGCAAGTCTATGGTGGGGCGAAGCTGCATTAGCCAATTATTGGGATGGTCTTGTATCAACATTGGAAGACCTCACCTACGACGTCATACAATCTGGCGGCGTTGCGCTCAGAAAAGGCGCATTGTATTTTTCCCCAAGCGGCAATACAACGGATATCAAAGATCCCGAGTTCTTCAACGTCAACATCGAATTCATCGACCTAGAGGGGAACAACACTAACCTTCCTCTGTACCCAACTATTACCGAGCTCGAACAAGATAAAACATATCCTAATATCTGGCTACTAGCCGATAGTTTTGCCAAATCTCACTACTCGGCTATCTTGACAGACCTTGGTCAATCACAGGGCCCGTCAAACTTTCTACTCAATGCCGATGATCTACAATACTTTTCCAGCAACTTCAGCTACATCTTCAACAACCTGGCTGAAATTAACCCTGGTGATGTGGCAGAAATAGATTATGATTCCGTGAAGAATGTAACGGGTCCTTTAGGAACAACTCCAAGCGTCATTAGCTCCCAATACATTTGCCAAATTCCTCAGCTCAAGTCCGCGGGAAATATCTTCATATCGATTTTGGTGGCGGACTTGGTGTTTCTGCAAACAGCTTGGTCGATATACACATACCTTGTGGGTCTGTACATGTCTAGAACAACAGAGCAGAAGTCGAAGAATGATGAAACCGGTGAGACTTATGAGCGTGTCGAGGTCACAGACCAGAAATGAATGTATACGACGTGATTTAGTACGAAACTTTATGAGATAGTGTCATAGCAGGAACATAAGGACTGAGACTGATAAGCATGACATGTATTTTAGCAAAAACGGAGGAAATAATGTCTTGCCCAATCTGAGCCTTTTCATGTCGACATATTGATGTATTTGTACGAAGCAATGCTGTTCTGCCTTATCCTGAGCTACACATAGTCAAGATATCGATATCACGACAGGCTACAAAGAAAAAATTTGTAACATAGTCCTGTCTCGATCATATAATTGTACGGATTGAATTATAAGTTTAAAATTATGCAAGACCTTATTGGAATATTTTAATATTATATATCTAGATACTGTAATTCAGTCTCCATTGTTAAAGAAATCTATTTTTAGACTCGGTGGATATAGTGAAGGGGTTTACGAGTCGTAACACGCCTAAGAGCGCTACTGTCCATTACAAATATATTCTGTGTTGGGGTACGGAGGAACTCGTTCTTCGGTGGGTCTGGTGGCGGACGCCTGGCCAGTATTCCCGTTATCTCCATCGAAGAGGTACTACTGCATGCCCACGATTATAAATCACCATGTAAGCTGTAGGCAATAGATATTAAAAAGATCAGCATTAATCTAGGTTCTTTATTCTGATTTATTCAAATCGATTGTCCTGACATTGCAGACATTGTGATATCCCCTGCGCTTCAATAGTCGGCCCCTTCGTTCATCACAACCTCTTTTTTCATTTTCGAAAAAGTCAATTCGTCAAAATGAATGCCGCTGCAAAGAGATTAGTTCTGGTTACTGGAGGTAAGCTCGCTCAGTTATCTGCTTTTGAAGTTTAATTAATCGTGTACAACAAAGGGACCGGCGGCATTGGCTTCGAGCTCACAGCCCAGCTCATGGCCAAGGGTACTTACCATGTGTTGATGGGTGCCCGGTCACTTGAAAAGGGAGATGCCGCTCTTAAAGCCCTGCACGCCCGAAACTTGCCAGGCAGTGTAGAAATGCTTCTCCTGGACGTCACCAAGGATGACATTATCGAGAGCGCTGCTACCAAGGTACGCCAGGATCACGGCAAACTCGATATCCTCGTCAATAACGCGGCCGTCGCGCCATTGGACAATGGTACGTTGCGCGAAAATATGCGTCTTGCCTTTGATACGAATGCTACGGGGCCTCTCCTTGTCACCAATGCTTTTGCCCCTCTCCTCAAAGAGTCCCAAGATTCACCCCGGGTTGTCAATATCACTAGTGGAGCTGGCTCGATAAGTTGCCGTCTTGATCGAAACTCTCCAACGTATCAACTGCAGGGACATCAGTACAGAGCGAGCAAGTCCGCTTTCCACATGATTACCGCTTGCCAGTTTGTAGAGTACGAACCGCACGGAATCAAAGTCTCGCTTTACGATCCGGGATTTACGCAGTCTAATCTCGGCCCGTATAACAAAGCCGAATTTGGCGCCAGAATGCCAGTCGACTCTGTGATGCCCTTGATTGATGTTTTGGAAGGGAAACGTGACGAAGAAATGCTGAAAATACTACACAACACTGGCATGTATTCGTGGTAACCACGACTCTGTATTGTACTGATTGGCAGTTTGTACTTTGAATGAGTTCAATGATAAAACCCCTTGTTACTCGAAAAGCAGCAATGTTTAGCTTTTGGAGGCCTTCTGATGAACCAATTGAAAAAAACACTCAGTCACACCTTTGACACTTTTTCTTCCAAAGTATTAAAGAATTCCTCCCATTGCTCGGCATTATTATTGGCTGGTGGTGATGATGCACTGTAGGATATGTCAGCAGTAGTCAATCTACCACTGAGCGTGGGTAACTCACAAGTCACGTCCTTTCAGGAATGCTAATTGTTCTTGTACTGCGGCAATATCACCAAAACATGCATTCCAGAGCCGTCGTCCCCCCTCTTCCGTATCGCAATCCGCGACTACTCCCGCAGGTGTTACTTCCCAGCCTGGTGCAATGAAGCGGCATTTGATGGTTGACCGATGTTTTCGGGCCAGCCATACCAGGTAGTGAACTCTAAATTGTATCAGTATTTGCGACAACCCATAGACTGAATTAGCGGCAGACTAACTGGAGAAACCGGGATGCGTTATATAGACCTTCAGCGTCAAATGAGTCGGCACTTGCGAGCTTGTCCAAAGCAGCGGGAGAGACTGTTGCCCGTCAATCAACCAACGCTCCGAGACTCAATAGCTAGATAACTTACAATCGGCGTCGACCTTGCGATACAGTTCGCTTCCTACCATAAGAACCACTGCCGAAGTCATTACTGGCAAAAGATTATGAATCAAAGTCGCGGGACTAGCCAGGTTGAAAACAAGGTCGTTGGTCAAGAAAAGACCGCCGCCGACGTCCGACTTATCTGCAGATTTCGCAGCTGCAGATGCATTAATGACCACGAGGTCAACTCGGGACTCTCGCGCAAGGATTTTTTTGGACGCCGCTGAAGCGTTGACATTCTCTGCGAGACTAGCTTTTAGAAGGAATATATGTGCTTCAACAGGCGCTTCCGGGAATTGCGACAGGTAATTGGCCACCTCAGTATCCATATCAGCCAAAGGCAAGCCTCCTACAAGGAGGTAGATGTGATAAATTGGTCGAGAGCCATCTGCTCTGGCGATAGATTCCGGCGGAGTTGAAGTAATGAGCTCTTTCAGGAAGCTTGGTCCCTAATTTGGAGGTCAGAAGAGAGATGGAACTTTTGTGTAAATATTAGGTCTGGCGCACTAAGCTGTGAGGAAACCACCATCCTCCTCCAGTCATGACCACTACGTAATCTGCGTCCTTCGCCATGGCTTTGTGATGTATAGTCAAAGACGTAATCGCCACCTCGAGGCAGTCTGTTTTGCAAAATAACAAACGAAGTGACATATGCGACCACAAGAGAACTTTGAAAAGAATTGAGTTGTAATTGATCCGGAAAATTATCATACACCGAGCTCCTGTTCTGAGTAGTGCTAAATCTGATAGACTCCTTGACAAGCGAGCGCCGTCGGTACGATGACCCCGGACCCCGCAAATTAACCCTGATAACCCTAAAGGGATATCCACAGAGATAATCATTCAGAATATTACATAGATAAGACGAATGATCGCTCGCCAGTCGTAGAATAAATGGATGTTAAGTTACTGAAAACGATCTCGAGATAGATACTAGACACGCAAAATAGTGTTCCCTCGTACTGGTGCTCGGTAAGCTTTACATTATAATCATGAGCCCTACAAAAACCGTTCACCTCGCTCGGAAATTCAACTGGATCTGGTCTAATTTGGAGTGATGCCCTTTTTACTATAAGTTATTGTTAGTCTCCACAGTCTTCCTAGCTTCGATAAGTGATACTCACCTCAGATACTCATCCCATTCGGCTTCTTTCCACGAACTCTGGGGCTCTCGGTCATAGAGACCGTTCCAAACCACCGAGAGCTAGGTAATCAATTAGCTTTCCTTTACTGAGGAATAAAAGATACGAATAGTCTCACCGTGGTATTGATGCTGTTCTGCCTGCCGAGGCGGATGAAGTACTTCATGCTTAGTTGGTCAGGTTTGCTAGAAAGCACGTCATCAGCCATATTCACTCTGAGAACGAGTAAATCGTAAATATATATCATACACAAACTCGTTGGCAAAGAAGGTCTTCGCAGATTCCAAATCGGGGATATTCTTCAACCCCAGCTTTTCAACATTGGCCAATAGAGTCTCCGCACCAATGTGGGCCAGTTTTGCATTGTATTCATGGCCAGTGAGAGGAAGAGCTTGAGGATCTTTGAATTCATCTATCTTCGCTGCAAGAGCGGCAAAGTATTCAAACCACAAGCGCGAGTCGCCGCCATATGGATTGCCAGGTTGGCAGAACCCGCGACCAAAGTTGAAGAGAGAAAGGCAGGAATAACCACCCTGCGGATGCCATGGTTGCGGATATGGCCGAATAAGGACGCGGAACTAGAAATATTGTTTAGTATAAATATTCGAGCTCTCTTTCACCTTTAAAGGAAAAGAAGAGGGGTAAACGGAGCCCCGCACCTTGCCGTGATACTTGCCGCCGGGCAGGATTGAGGGCACGATATAAGAGTGCAGAACTGCTGTAGCTCTCGATGAGAAAGGGCACAAAAGATCAAGCCAGAATTCAACGGTGGTAGGGCCTTCGCCGAGGGATGTGAAAGCCAGAGAAGGTTCGAGAGCCATGATGGTGTTAGTAGTCCGTACGAGACACTGCGCGGTCACAGTTGAGAAGACAACTGATAGAGATCTAGTCACTAGAATAGTTTCAATTATTTATCTTGATTGTTTTGTCTAAACTTGGATTACTAATGATGATGTCCCCAGTTCTCCTGATGAGCGAATGGCGGATCGTTATGAGCAATCTCGCTGTGAGGGGCATGTGCCGGACGGCGCGAGGCGAGATAGCCGACCCGAAAACTATAAACATAACAAACATCAAAGATCAGGTTTCTCCGTAAAGTGTTAGAAGTGTCCCAGACATGTCAAATTCCAAATCTTGGCGACTATTGCACTCATAAAAATGATTTGCTCTTGCAAAAGACAGCTTCACTCAAGTTGCCTTCCTGAGTTTTCCAATTCATAGCACTGTGGGCGAAAGCTTTTGTGATTGATATAGTAAGAACTAGAAATTGGACGAAGGCAAGAATCCTTCAAGGAGATTGTAAGCCGAGAGAATGAGAAAAAGTAAAGGAAAGGAAAACAGTTTTGCATCAATCCCAGACCCGCTTCAACCACAAGGGCTTTAGCTTCACACGCTCAACTGAGCTTTCCGAAAGTTGTATTTTGAAGTGTTTTCTACCAGATCTAAGGACCTCGTACATTGAGGACTGCTTTATAGTGCGTTTCTGCTCTGATTAGCCTCTCTGAGCCTCAATGCTTAAGTATGCAGTTCAGTTCCATGGGGAGAAAATCGCTAAAGCTTTGTCTCAAAGTATGTATGTTTGCAAGACAACGTCATGATTTATCTTATGACTTTTTTGATGTCCAGGTGTGATAAAGTAGGTCGCAATTTGTAAGCACAGCAATGGCTCTGCTAATAAGGGTTATGCATAGCTAGATAGCAATACTGACGATTGTCGACGATTAGCAAGCGTAGACAACATACTCCTAATCACCTTATGAGTCTTTCTTCTCCGCCTGCTCCTGTTCGGTCTGCTCCTTCGCGCCTTGCTTGCTAAACATGGAGTGCTCAACATAAGCATTTCTATGCTTGATACAGCAACCACATTCACCAGTACAATGGCCATAGATATCAATTTCCTCCTTCTTTCCATTAGACCCGCAAAATAACCATATCCTTTTCAATGAGATCTCACAACATTCACAGTCTCTACCACAGCAACCCCCACTCATTGCACAAGCATTCCGGTGTTTTGTCCAGATAGGTGGCTTCCCGTCTTTGCCGTAAAAGTGGTGCTTGGGTTTGCGAGCTTTGATTGCCTTCTTCATTCTCTTCTTGCGTACTTTCTCCAGCCACAACAACCGAATTTTTCTCTGGTGAGTGCAGTAAAGGCGCCGAGTCTGGAGCAATTTCTCGTCAATCTCAGACAATTCATCATATAAGCTTTTGTTCCCTTGCTCGTTATCGCCATCATAGTCATTCTGTTTAGAGTAATTTCCTTGGTCAGATTGTATGACCTGTGATAAAATTTCCTCTTTCCTGGCAGTGAGACGCTTTTCTCGCTGTAATAGCAGAAAACCTATGTACTCCTCATTCTTAATATCTCTTTCCCATATCTTACCTGGGCTCCAGGAACCAAAATAAACGGGAGACATGGGGATCTCTTTGCTAATTTGAAGTGATGAGGTTATTGAGAGAATAATAGAATGTACTATTGAAAATCCTTTTTGTCTTTGTCATAAAGTCCTAATATAAGTATCTTCTAGGCAGCCGTTGTATGGATCCATGGATATCTACCACGAACACAATGCCGTGGTTGCCTCGTTAGGTAATATTCTCAACCAAGGAACTAATCAGTTAATTCAAGATGCTAATCTTAAGTATGTTTCCTGTGGTTAATGTTTTCTCTTCCCAGGCTCCAATATTTGCTCGTTTAAAAAAAAAAAAACACTTGCTCCTTTTGGGCTAAAATGTACAAACCCGCGGAACGCATCACGGCGCACCAAGTCTATGTCATGTCCGTCAAGAGACAGGCAACAGCGAGAAATCTGATTTACGTGTATCTAAAAAGTCCCATTCGATCTAGATTGCTTTCCAACCACGTAACTCACAGTCGATGTGTGGCCACACACGGATATTATGCCGTCACATTAATTCGATGACAACCAAATACTAGGCTCATCAGGGCCAACCTGGACGAGAGTAGCGATAGACTCAGCACGG
Organism: Eurotiales sp. R13A2; assembly: GCA_023625935.1. NCBI lineage: Eukaryota > Fungi > Ascomycota > Eurotiomycetes > Eurotiales > Eurotiales sp. R13A2. Next base: position 231,354 of record JAMAFV010000013.1, on the reverse strand, counting down.
CGTCTAGCAGGTACAATTTGTGACTGACGCTATGATTGCCGAGAGCAAGACTGACAGAGGTTTATATAGAATCTGACACCAGTCTGCATTGATAGATCGTCGCATGCAGAACACGAACGTACACGAACATGCCGTATGAGGCCATAGGAGGTCTGTTTCGCCAGTTCAGAGCCCGCATGGCGTATATATATTGACGACACGACTTCTATTAATCTGATTACATTAGATATCGCTTAGGTATTTTGAAGGATTGAAGAGAGTGTCAATCTATCTCCTTCCAGCATCTCAATAGACTTCTATTCTTTGAGCATGTGATAACAATAATTCAAGTCAGATGCCGAGAGATCTTGTCCTGTGAGCGCTCGCTAGAGCACAGAAAAAAAAAAAAAAGGTAAAAAAAAAAAAAGAATCAGATCAGATAAAGGAAAATAAAATCTTAGAATTGTCCTGAAATATGCAGACTAAAACATCTTTAAGGCAAAGTTCCTGGGAATGCATGAGCATGTCATACATTGCCTGGACAAAAGTGTTAACACCACAGTTGGAGACCTCCCAGACTATAATGACGAGTAAAGTAGAGTGAGATAAGAGGTTTCGAGGCCTCGTGCAGTTCAAATTAATCACATATGATCAACATATAATATTATTACGGGGGTCCCTCCTAACACGTTTTGATGATAGTACTTGTTAAAGACAATATAATGACGGTGCTAACACTTCTGCCCGGGCACTGTGAATTCCGATTGGATCTAAGATCATGTGCAAATGGCGGCCTCGGTCCTCGGCCCCCACCGTTCGCAGCTGGGGCTCTGCATACAGGTTCACTTTGGAGTCTCACCCACACCGAATATACCTACTCCAATAATCTTTTCGCAACGCGCTAATCGGAATATTACTTGAAAGTATATGAAAATGAAACCAGCGGGCAAGACGTTCATCATCTCCGGCGGCTGCTCGGGGCTCGGTCTAGCTACTGCTCGCGACCTACACCAAGCCGGCGCTTACGTTGCTTTGTTCGACTTGAACGCAGACGCAGGCCATGCCATCGTTCAACAGCTCGGCGAACAGAAAGCGCGGTTCTTCGAAGTTGATGTGACTGAGACGCCAAGTCTTGAAGCTGCAATTAATAGTACCGTCGAATGGATGCAGCAGACTGGGTCCGTCCTCGGTGGCGTCGTTGCAGCGGCCGGAGTTGGTCTGCCTGCAAAGGTGAGCTTTAATTCTGCTTATGCCTTCCTTAATGGGGCATTATTTAATAATTGAATAGATCTATGATGCGAGAACAGAGTCACCAGTTCCACTGTCAAGCATCGACTTCGTCCTCAACATCAATCTTCGAGGCACGATCGATCTCATCCGCCTCTGCGTGCCGCACATGGTCAAGAATTCCCCATTAACAGAAGATGGCGAGCGAGGGATCATAGTAATGGTCTCTTCTGCCGCTGCATTTGACGGGCAACCCGGTCAAATTGCGTATGCGGCCTCGAAAGGAGCAGTGGCCTCAATGACGCTGCCCCTAGCCAGGGACCTTGCGCGTCATGGAATCCGCGCGGTGACTATTGCGCCGAGCTGGTTCGACAGCGCCATGACCCGCCAGTTGCCCGAAAAGGCTCGCAAGAGCCTTGAGAGGGTCCTGGAGTTTCCAGTCCGACCTGGAAATCCCGAGGAATTTTCGAGCCTGGTGATGCAAAGCGTGACCAACTCAATGTTGAATGGTACGGTGCTTCGACTTGATGGCGCTACGAGAATGCCTAGTAAGATGTAGATTTCGTGAGCGATTGTATCTCGTGTTACTTCCTATGAATTTTGTGTTTTGTTACGTGTACATATAATGGGGTTGATCATACAATGTTCGCATCCTATTCTTGCGATCCGTAATCAAAACGTGTTCAAGTGAAATTATATCTGAGAAATAGCTTTTTTTCTCATATACAAATGAACACAAACTATACGGACTAGAAAATGCAGTACTTTTGCTTTTTTACAAGGCCAATCGCTGCTCATCCCAGGCCAATAAAACAGACAATCACAAACGAATCCTTATGAAAATGTATTTTATCTTCATAGCTACAGCATTAGTCACCACCGGCAATACCCAGAGGCTCACCTTGACCACGACCTTATTTACGCGTTTAAAATAAGCCTCGCCGCTATTAGGGCTATTTTACAAACCCGCGGAACGCATCAGGGCGCACCATCTATGTGATGTCCGTCAAGAGACAGGCGACAGCAAGATAACTAATTAACAGCACCTGTATCCCAATCGCATCAGTTTGCTCCAGGTTGCTTGTGAACCACGTCACCCGGAGTCGATTTGGGGCCACACACGGAGATAGTGCAGCTACTTCAATTCGATGACGATCAACGTGGCAGTATCAAAAGCTATTGTCATAATCGGAGACCTTGCAGGAGAGACCTGTGGGTTTCAAACACGGACTTTATGTGTAAAGAACGTTTATAGCCTGACGAGGTGGTGTGTTTGAAGGTGGTATAGCAGTTCATTATTTTTCTTGAGTGCGCCCACAAAGAAAGCTTAGATACATGGGTAGAGACAAGAAAAGTAAGTTACATGATCTATCGGTCGCAAATCATCAATCATTAATCGTTCATCGTCGGTAAGAAATCATCAGGTATTCTGTGTCATTTACTTTTCATGGTTCGTAGCTCATAGTTCGTAGCTCATAGTTCGTAGCTCATGGTTCGTAGCTCATAGTTCGTAGCTCATGGTTCGTAGCTCATGGTTCGTAGCTCATGGTTCGTAGCTCATGGTTCGTAGCTCATGTTTCATTGATCGTAAGAGTGATGATTGGAAGCCCTCGTGCTTGATTTGATAGGTTGACGCATTCAACATTCACGGACGGAGACATGGAGGAGATTGGCCTTGGCTTGTAGAATGACCCTTTAAGACTCATTTAGAATATTTTGACGACATATAAAGAACCCTTTTTCCGCACATACGGTTAACTTGTTTGCACTGCATCTCGTGTTGGCTGGAATGCAGCTAGGGCAAAGGCATTATTCCATGCGCCACTTTCTGGTCCAGCCTCTGTATGTTTGTCCTCCTAATGATCTGTTCCGTGTGTCCTTATTAGATTCGTTGTTCATGCTCTGAAAACAACCAGGCCAAAATTATGTAGAGTGTTGAGCATTTGGTTTCTTGAATCGACGACACTCGGAGGGTTTATCGTACAACGGTAGGAAGTTTGTATCCGAGAAACATAAGTGGCTTATCTAGACTCGAGGGACTTGGAGTGGGACAACTGCGTTATGTGTCGTGAGAACATATGGCTCTGTATAAGTTACAATCAGTTAGCATGCATGAGTGCGAAATTCTGAAGTGATCAGCTCACCATGAAAATCCCCGAACCATCTCGAGAAATAAAGAAGTGAAGCTCAAGCAGGTATCCAACCTTTCCCTCTACGCCAACAGAGGAAACAGAGAACGGTACCAAGCGACGTGAAATCCGACAGGCTGACCTTTTTTCTGAACGCCAACACAGACAGCAGAGAATGGAGCCAAGAGCCATGAAGTCCGACAGAGAGTCTTTGTTCCTCTGCCCCAATTGCCAAGCACATAGAAGAAGGAAACGAAGAATAGAAACGATATGAAGCCCGAGGGGGTTTTCCGGAGACAACACATATCATGCAAAAGTGAAAAGAACGAAGATCTGGCCAACCACAAAACAGGAAACACAACAGAAGAAAAAACACAACATGAAGTCCCCAACGGTGCATAGACCGCGCCCACACCAAACACCAAACAGACCCGAAGAAGCGTATGAAGTCCGACAGGGAGTCTTTTTTTTTTTTTTTTTGGTGTGTAAGGATACAGGATCTCGCTACCCCGGAGCGAGACTAAAAAATACAAGAAGAAAAAAAGAAAGAACGGAACACAAAACACAATGATCAATGGTAAAAGAAATAAGAATACAACATAGAATAAACAATACAAAAGCGCTTTTGACAATAAAGAAACAAAACAAAAACAAAAACACCAGACAAAACAACAACAACAACAAAACTAAGTCTCCGGAGAGATGTCTGTAAATTGTCAGAACTCAATCCATTGTTTCGACGAATTCAACACTCACCACAACTCACCCCGACGCCTATGAACCGTTCTGGCCATCGCGCTGTCGACGGTACTTGGCGCTGATCAAAGAATCTATGATCAGTATATATACTCAATTCTCATGAAGAATGCGGAGAAAACTATACGCGATGTGTTCTCGCCACCAGATGAGCACTGCTTCAAACAGCGCCTTGACCGCATGGTGGACGACCACCGCGATGACCACGATCCACAGGGCGTGGTGGTTGGACATCTCCCACGGAGACGACATGACGAAATATAATTTTTTAAAGAAAAAATTAAGAAAAAACAAAAGAGACGGAAGCGCTACTCAACAGAATATTCAAATACAATAATGTATTGATGCTTGAAGAGAAAAAAGGGAGACGGAAAGAAACTCCTCGGGAAGCGCCTCATATCCATCTCCAGGCGTTGCTCGAAGGGAAGGTGCTTACACGGAAGGAGTGCCGTGGATATCTGTAGCTATACTCAGAAATTTCTGTCAATATTTCCTATTTAAGACTTGGGCATTCATTCACAATCAAGTCACAAGTCAAAGTCCCGTAACTCATGACTTGACCCTTCAGGGAATTTTATAGATTATACCAACGAGATAATGCAGTAGATTTGCTCTTTTCCGAGACAATGGCCCACTCATCCTGGAGCAATAAAACAGACGATTATGAACCAATCCTTATTAAGAACATGTTATCATCACAGCTACAGTATTAATCACTACGCACCTTGACCACAACCTTACCGCGCGCACGCTTCGTGGAAATACGCTCATAAGCGCCAACGCCATCTTCCATGTTATAGACGGAGTCGACAGGAATGCGAAGGCGGCCCTCCTCGACTAGGCGTACCAGATAGACTGTGTCATCATACAACGGAGGAGCGCTGAACATGATATAGCGGCGCGGCACACCACCCAACCAGGTGGGCAACCAGGTATTGAGAAGCCAGTTGCTAAATACCTTAGTAGCGCCCTCGAGTGCACCAATGTTGACCAGAGCGCCTTCGGTCTTGAGGTAAGCTGGCGAGTTCACGAAAAGTGCCTGTACGCCAACGCAGTCAAGCACAAAATCAAACGGCTTATCGCCATACTGCTGCGCTAGGTATGTCGGCAGTGCACTATGTTTCTGATAGTCAATAAACTATAAGCAAGTTTAGCAATATTCCCGTGAAACTCATCATCAGCACCTGCCTGCCTACCTCGTCTACGCCTAAGCTGCGCACCATGGCCTCGTTTCCACCGCTGGCTATACCGACCACTTTGGCCCCGCGTAGCTTGCATAACTGCACGAGCACTGAGCCGACTGATCCACTAGCCCCATTCACAAGCACCGTATGGCCTTCACGCACACCCGCGGTGCGGATGATTTTGAGCGCGGTGCTGCCAGAACAGATAATGCCTGAAGCTGATGCCATGTCAGCCACGGCATCGATGCGCACCACTTGGCTACCAGGCAGCCGCACATACTCAGCTAGCACGCCGTGGCCTAAGAGCAAGGGCCCAGGGGCGTTTTGGAAAGCGACAACTTTGGTGCCGGCCTCTCGCAGCTCGGCTGGCGCGCCATCGCCAGCTGCTACTATCTCCCCAGACAGCTCAATCTCTGGGATCCATGGACCGGTAAAGGGTAGGATTGGTATTATCTTCATCACCATCTCAGTAGTGAATTGAAGCGAGACGTGCGAGACACGAATCAACACGTCCGTCGATGAGCCGGTCGGAATAGCTGGTGTGGGGACATCAGTGGCCAGCTTAAGAGCGTTACGCGCGGGACCACGCTGTAGTCGCACCCAGGCGCGCATGGTTGGCGGTATCGCCATTTGTGTTGTGCGGTTGGTGGTGGAGTTTAGGAGGAAGCCGGTGCGGAGATGCGGACCTGCGGGGATTCCGGGTATGTAGTAAGTAGGGAGGAGGGCAGGGAAACGGGAACAAATAGGGATAGAATAGGAAACTAACTGCACTGCATATAGGTGCAGAAAATTGGTAAGATGTATCACGTGGAAAATTAAAACAAGCGTCGGACTCCCAGTGCAGGGAGAGTCTTGCTTTCAATCGTTATACTGCTGCCTGATGAAACGCTAGAGCAGGATATCGCTACCGCTTGCACTAAAACGCCACTTATCTTTTAGGACAGTTAATCGATATAGAACCATGTTCATATTTAGATCCCATCTATAGATTAGGAGTTGAAAATAGGGCATGGGCATGGAGTTTTAAACGATATATATAGCTATATCCCTACTCGTTTGTCCCATTAATCCGCATAGCTCAACATTGTGGCAGGTGATCCAAGTTCCATATATGTACCATGTACGTGCATGCTTTGAGGTTCATGTCCCTCACTAGAGTCTGCTATGGTTGCCCTCCTCAAACATCACATCGTTGGAAGCGTATAAAACCCTTGTGATTATTTCGGTATGGCGGAGGAGCTCCTCTTCTTGCATGTGTCGACCAGCCACTTGGACGCAACAAGGAGCACCTTCTACCTCATTGGCGACATCTTGTAAAGAAAATTAGTCGAATATCACAACATAGTAGGCAATACGCACAAGGGGGAATATATTTCACATCTCGAAGATACTCTGCGTCTTCGACTTGGTTGGCTTTACCATAGGGAATGATTGTCGCGGGATACTTATCTGTGTGAGTCAAATCCAAACTTGCGGCCATGTAGATCACTTACATCTAAAACATTAAGCAAAACAGTATATGGTACCCATCCGACCAAATCATGTTGAGGCGCTGTGCCTTGGTATCCCGGCATTATTATGGCGTCGATACCTGACTGAACGACGATGGAGCGGAAAGCTTCCTTGAAAGCTTCCCGCTGGACGTTTAGGTCGTAGAGGCCATCAAGAGTCAATGGGGCATACTCATACGGCATGTCCGGGTGCGGCAGATCAGTAGATGATAAGGCAGGAATCCGAGGCTCACCGCTGGCCTTGATGTGCCCGAACGAAGTACGAGCTGGATCCATGGCGAACATGCGGAACGCCAACAACATAGCCTCTTTAAGAGACGGCGTTTGTAGCGGAGCAATTTCATGACCAGCAGCCTTCAAAACCCCAACGGCGCGGTTGAGTGTTCTTTGTACTGGTGGATGGACAGGGAAGGCGGCGTCTTCCAGGATTAAACCGAGTCGTAGCTTTGTCGGTGTCGGTGGGACAGCCCTCCAGGTTGAGAAAATCACCGAGGGGTCCAGTCTCCAGGGATCAGCCTGAACCACCAGACGGGTGAACAGTTGCAGGTCTCGTACAGATGTAGCTAGCGGACCAGCACAAGCTCTGATACCACCAGCTTGACCCTTACGGCCCGGGGACGTCTGTCCTCCAAGTGGTAGTCGATCTGCTGATGGACGCAGGGCAAACGTTCCATTGCAGATGCCAGGGATACGGATCGAACCAGCAATGTCAGTTCCAACGCCGAGGATTGACCCACGAAGGGCAATTAGGGCACCTTCGCCGCCGGAGGAACCGCCAGCGCTGAGATTAGTGCGGTTCGGATTCAGCGTACGACCAAACACGTAGTTGTGGGAATCACCCGCCTGGATTTGGCCATCAGATAACAATGATACCAGTATATAAAGGAGAAGAACATACCATCATGGTCTGTGGGATATTGGTTTTGACATATGGTACGGCGCCGAGATCGACGAGCACCTGGACCATGGGCGAGTTGGATCCGACGGGGCCGTTTTTAACAAAGGACGTTATTCCGACGGTGCTTGGGATGCCCTCGACGTTAAAACAGTCCTATAAAGTTTCAGTATAAATTTATGCTTTTTAAAGACCGATCCAACCTTGAAACTGATGGGTATTCCATGCAGTGGGCCCACGACCTTTCCAGTCCTCTGGAAATGATCATCGAGTTCTTTCGCTCGTTCCAAGGCTCGGTCGAAAAACGTCTCTGTCAGGCAGCAAGTCTGATAAATTGTCAGATATAATGAAATTTGAAAATTTCAAGGAGTGTATACAAGCTGCTGGGCAATCGCCGCTCGAATGCAAAACGCCTCGACGACGGCTACCGCGCTGAGCTGGCCGGAGTGTATTTTCTCTACTAACGCAGTAGCATCGTAGGCCTCGGTGATCTCTAGCTGCTGGGGAGATAATAGCCCACAGGCTTGCGGCACAGAGAGAACATTTGTTCCACTTGTTTCAGACACGTCCTTCGTGAAATGAGCGGGCAAGCGCCATGCAGCGGGGATTTTAGCCTCGGCCTCGGCCTGTTTCTTCTGAACGATCAATTGCCACGGTTCGACAGACATTTTGAAGTATTGTTGCTTAAGACAAAAGAATAGGCGGAAGTAGAATCTATAGCTTCCTATATATAGATATAGTTCTTAGTCACATGTGTACGGGATTCCACCATGTTATCCGATAGCTATTGTCGCGCGATTCGCGATGGTCGGGGGTATCACCCCACAATCCGGATACGCACTTACAGTGCCTGGACAAAAGTGTTAACACCCTCGTTGTATTAACCTTGAACAAAATAGATGAGAAAGTAAGTGTTCAGAGATCTTCTTATAAAAGTATTATAGGTGAATGTCTTTTTCTTGATTCGAATCTCAAAAGGCTTTCAAATCTTTTCGTCAATTCTATTTTGGATGTTAATAGAAAGGACGTTAAAACAGGAATGACATCCTGTACCGAGGTCTTTGAGTACTTCTGAGATTGGGTATCCGTTTGAGATGGGTTTTAGAGCTACGGCAGTGCTCTCTAGGGAGTTGTTTAAACTTTTAGATTAATTTACACCATGTCCGCAATAAAATTTCCGTTGACTATGAGATTAATGTATTCCACTCCTTCAATGCGTGCCACATATAGTAAAAGTCCCAGCTGCACCGCGACTGCTTCCCATGCGGATCCGTCTCGTCCTCCCCATCCCGAATCCACCATAGCTTCGCCAACACTCTGATCGTGTGACCCATATTAACCATCTTTGACACATCGTAGACTGAGTGCAGAAAACGCATCAGCTGTGCGCGTCGTCCATCATCCGTAACGCAAGCGCCAACTAACACGGCGACCCAGCAGAGTACGCCCGGGGTGTCTGAGACCTGGCTGGTCGAATCTAGTATTCGGAAAAAGTCATCCAAGACAGTCTGAATTGTTTGATCTGTGGCACAGTCTGCAAATGGATTCATGACGCGGTACAGATAGACGATGCCAGCATAGCGATACAGCTCAGCGACGTGGCAGTACTGAGGATGGCTAGACAGAATTTCTGGAGATGCGCGCCACGAATGCAAGAGATTGTTTAGCCGTTGATACTCAGACGACGCTTCGTCGGAAATCTGACCAAACTGAGCACGTTCGGCTTCCAGGCGTCTAAATAAAGCACCGACAAACCAAATGTATTCCATGATTTGATAAGAGACACCACACAGCCATCCAGGCAGGCTTGCTGCCATGTCGATTGAGCATAGCTTCGACGGACATACGTCAATACTCGTTAACAGACTGTCCCCGGGTCGAGGCCACGATATGTAATCTACAACGGCATTGTAGAAATAGGCGTCGTAAATGAAGCTCTGGGTCTGCAACACGGTGTTTTCCTTGCGGACGGCTTCCAACAAGTGTGCGGCGCGGCGCAGATATCTAGAGAATTGGGGATGTTGGCCACCGCCAATGGGCTGAAACATGGCCAGCAGCAGGGAGACTACCAAGTTTTCCTCGAGATCCGAAGCAGTCGTGCTACCGATGGCCTCCGAGAGCTGCCCGTAGTAGCGCCACGCCATAGCGGTCCAGCCGGGCCGGCTTTCGGAGATATGGATAGCAGCAATCATCAAAATCCCCTGCATTACAAGCGTAGATCGGAATGATAGAGGCACCAGTTGGCGGATTAATGGGTTAGAGGAGTCTTTGACCACAGACATGGCGTTCCCCGTACAGTCGAGATAGTGGGAGAAAAGTAAGACTGATGATTTCGACTCGGTGATTAGCAGTAAACATGATGGATCTAGTAATAGCGTATCAAACGACAGCGTCTTCAGTCGTCGTAGGACGGTCTGCACGTTGGCTGTCTCGTCGATCTGGAGGGCGACCTCCGGGATGACATAGTGCCAGTCCGAGATTGATGGTGAGGTTGACGGTGAGGCGGGAGTTTGGAAAAGGTTACACGGCGTGGAATAACTGGTGACTGACTGTTCTCTTCTTCCTGGTCGCCAGACACAGTCAATAAAATTCCGTTGGCAGCCTGTACACACTGGCCGGAGCTCGTCACACTTCTTGCGCCGATTCCTGCATGTCAGACATCCGGTCCTCGAGCGGAGTCGCGTTGCCGCCTTCTTGCCCGTGCTCATCATGATGAAAGTTGCTGTCACACACTTTATTCATCTTTGATCGCTCGGGACGGTTGAGATAGTCGCGTGTCGCTTGATTGTATCTTGATATAACAAAACTGCCAAAAAGGATAAAAGATAAGCAACGCGCTAGTGCAACACCGCGACACGCGGGGATTGATAAGGGCTTATCTTGATATCAACCGGGGATAACGAGTGTGGGGGACCGGAGACCCTATAAACATAGCTACGAGGTATGCGAAAATCCTCCGGCTTTGAGGAAAGTATATAGTGCGCATAACAAACAGCTTAACAGCTTCAGCGGCTTGATTTTCTGATTATTATTGAATATGGCCCAGGTTATAGACGAAACCATAGTTCCTGGCACGGTCCAACTCGTCGACATGACCCAGACAATGCAGACGAGGCATTATCAGGGTCATTCGGATATAGTGTTGGTACCAACGCCCTCGAACGATCCGGATGACCCCTTGAACTGGTCAAAATGGAGGAAACTTTTGTCTTCTATCAGCATTGCGGTGTAAGTTTCATGGCTAAAGATAGGCAGTTTGGGGGCACAGCTAATCCAGCGCAGTTTTGTTTGGTCTTCCGGTCTCTGCGGATTCACTGCCAACTCATCGTTGAGTCAGGTGGCTGATGGACTTGGTATACCGTTGGCCTCTCTAAATTCTGGTGCTGGTTATTTGTTTCTGCTGGCTGGCTGGAGCAATCTTTTCTGGCAGCCTTTGGCCCTTCGGTATGGCAAACGGCCGGTCTATATCATCTCAACGATAGGCAACGTGGTACGCATTGTGAGCTGGAAACCGAGTGAGGCTTTACTAATACTTGAGTAGGCTCTTACTGCATGGACACCAAACATCCGCTCCACAGGCCAGTTGTGGGCAAACAAGATTGTCTCGGGATTCTTCAGTGCCCCCATTGAGAGCCTCTGCGAGGTGTCTATCAGCGATGTGGTAAGTTGTGCATTCTAGTGGAAGAAACAATGTTTTCTTTATTGACCATAGTGATAGTATTTCGCCCATGAACGGAGCACTTACATGGCAGCCTACGCTTTATCCCTGACGGGAAGCAACTTTTTTGCTCCTGTTATAGGGGGGTTCATTACCGATAGTTTAGGGTGGCAGTGGTGCTATGTAAGTTATCCCTCCGTAGATAGTTGAACAGGCTCACTCACCTGCGATGACAATAGTATATTCCATCCATCATTGCCGCCGGCGGAGCAATCTTCCTTGTGCTTTTCATGGAAGAAACCAACTATGAACGAGGCTCCGTCACTGAGACTGGCCAGATTGAGGGCGCCGACAAGTCCGCCATGTCAGTTATTGATTCATCCCCACAATCCTCCCATAAAACGTACTCCCAGAAAATCAGTCTCTGGAGCGCGCCGCGCAAGTCCACCAAGCTCTGGCCGCTCTTCAAGCAGCCACTGTATTTCTTGACGTGGCCGACAGTCGTCTGGGCGGGATTTTCCTACGGGCAGAACCTCGTCTGGTTCAACGTTCTCAACGCAACCGCGTCGTTGATTCTTTCCAACTCGCCATATAACTTTTCTGCGGCAATGGTAGGATTAGCCTTTATCGCGGCTTTCTTAGGTTCCGTCGTTGCGTATGCTTTCCTGCTCTCATGATGAAGGAGAATGAATTTGACAGTTTTTCCCAGTGCTCTATATACAGGACCAGCATGCGACTGGCTCGGAATCTGTATTGCTCGTCGCAATGGCGGCATTTTTGAGCCCGAATATCGCCTATGGCTATTCAGTCTCAATGTCGTTCTTGTACCAGCGTCGTTGATCCTTTGGGGCGTGGGTGCTGCACATGAAATCCACTGGTTCGGACTGATAGTAGCCATGTTCCTAATTGCAATTACCGTGGTCACCGGATGCACGCTGTCGATCACCTACATTGTGGATTCTTACCAGGCATTGGCCGGCGATGCCATCGTTTCTATGATTCTGGTGCGGAACACAATGAGTTTTGCTGTCGGTTATGCGTAAGTCTAGTCTCCCTCTGCCGACATTATGAATGCTGCTGAACTTATTAGAATCACGCCCTGGGTTGATGATATGGGGTATCAAAATTGCTTCGTCACTGCCGGCATGATCGGACTCGCTGGCGCGTGCTCTTTTTTCTTGATAATCAAACTTGGAAAGCGGCTGCGCGCGAAGTCAGCACAGAAATACTGGCAAAAAGTGCTCAAGAATGCAGAACTTGATGTCTCGCACTGATTATGAGCTTAGGCTGGGGCTTGATTATTCGAATTTCAATACATTTCTACTAAAGTGCATATGTATGCAGCTCAGTATACAGGAATGATACGGCAGATGAAGTATTCATTTGCAGTAGCTACTAATATATTCATCATTCTGAGTCAGAACACGCGTAAACTTCCCGCACAATATACTTGGTCCTTAATGGCTCTACATTTGATTTCAACCTTCCCAAGGAAAGCTTTGATGCCGAAAAAAGCTCTGTTCGAGCCGACTATACGTCGACAGTCAGATGTTCGCATGTCGACACACAACTCGACGAGTACACCCCTAACTCTGCGGACTATAGTGTAGGGACAAGAGTGTTAACAGCCTGGTAGGAGGTCTCCCAAACTCTATTATTATCTAAATTAGAATTGACTAAAACGTTTAAAGGCCTCCTAAGGGTCAAATGAAGCAAATAAGATTAATATATAATATTATTTGAGAAGCCCTCCATACACTAATATCTGATATTATCGGATGAAGATAATATCATGGGGGTGTAAACACTTTTGTCCGGGCACTGTATAGTCATATAGACATACCAAACTAGGCGTGACCAGGAGGTGAGCTGTTGTTCCTGTACGTTAATAAAACGTGAGGGTTCGATTTTGATGACAGCCAAGGTTGTTGCTGCCGGTCTTACTTTTACGGTTTAACTGGGAGACTTCCCACCAATAAATTCGCCCTTTTGTGAGGGTCACCGGAAGCGGTTCCCGATTAGGCAGCCTTGAGTTGTGCGGAAATGACCGTCAACCTAGGAGCGGTGCCTACACGGGAATACCTTCAAGTCGGAGCCGAATCTGGTACCGCGCCGGGCGAAGATCGACGGTATATAAGGCCTACGTGAGCGCCGTAAGGGCTCTCTTGATTTCTGCTCTTTTCATCATCATCTCATACTCAATATATTAGTGTACACACCCAAGGTGGTGGGAATGGAACCACTTCAGGCCGGCCATTCATACAACACAACATGCATATATATATATGTGTGTGTTTCGCGGGTATCTTAGTCGCTGTATACCACGCAGAGTTGAAACATATCCAGCGAGACGATCTCATACGAAAGTTCAATACGACAGACGATCCCATGGTCATGGTTTGCTCTTACTATGTTAACTCAGCTGGCTCCAACATGCAAAAGCTGTGTCGCAACGTCCATCTCTTGTGCACCCCTGACCCGTTCCGTGACAGTGCAGGCAGTTGGTCGAGTTCGACGTCTCGGCCAACGGTTCTACGTGAAGGTGTACACTTATGAATTCCTATATCTTTTGTTGTGACCCTCGTGCGAAGAAACGTGTCGAAGGCATTACCCTCTTTGGCCTTGGGCCTCGATCACGCTGAATGAAAAATGACGCTGGATCCCAAGCACATCGGAGCTGTTAGCATGGGCCCCTATATCGTCAATCAAGATGCAACTATTTCACGTGTTCCGAAAGAGTATTGGCCCTACGTTAGTCGGAACAACCTGTTGTCCCCTGAAAGCTTCCTCCGTCTGCTATTGAATGCGCAGGCCAAAACCAGACCCCTCATAAGACCAAACAGTGGAATGCCGACCTTGCTCGGCACATGTTGTTAAATGCACCTCTCTAGCGCGCTCACGCAAAGCGACATTCATTGGTTTTTCACTGCATCGCTGGCTCTTATAATAATGGTCTTGACGATCCAGCCATTTGATTCTTGCTCTAGCTGTGGATGCTCTTCGCGACGATCTTTCTCTACCGGTTACTATAATTTTTGCCGGCGAGAGCTTCGAAGATGAGGTTGATACTCATATGTATGCCTATGGCCACCATGTCGGACCCAGTGGGAATTTGCCTACTGTCAAGGGCCAAGGAAAGCCAGAGAAATATCCCGGACGATGAATGGCCTCGGTCTACCATTGATGAGATTTGGAATGATCGTCTCCTAAACTTCGACTCGTGGCTTGCTGACCATCTCCAAATGGCTGATGACAATCTCTGTGAAGAACCCCAGACTACTGCCGAAGACCTTTAGATCTGTGGATATTATCCCCAAGGTTTTCTTATGGCCATTTAGAAGCCAACAAGCATTCTTAGCTATTTTACTTTCCTATCTTTAAGTTTCTGTGTTTCCTTTACGCATTTGCGGGAGACCTTATCGCCGATTTGAAGGGTCTGCCTCATCGTTCTGCAATGGCGCGTCCCTCCGTGAAGAAAGGAGTGAAACGTGAGAATCCTCGTCCTTTGGTTTGGATGCATGCTAATCAATTTATCGAAGGTACTTCTGAAGCTCTGTAAGATGCTGAGGAGCCAGTGCAACAGTCAAAGCGTCGTACTCGTGTCGCCCCTGAGGATGATCCGACGGAGAGCACTGAGGCTTGCGAGTTCTGTGATCACAAGCTGCTAACCTGCGCTGCCAACCTGCCATGCCAGCGTTGTGTACATCGTCTGGCCACAGACACGGACTTGAGCATTGGATGTCGTGTCAACGCCCTGGGAGAGCCTGAGATTGCTGTGCCGTGTGATTACTGTCGTGCACAGCACAAGAGGAAATCTGAGTGCAAGTCGGTAAGTGGCCATGTATCAATCCGTTGGTGCGTTTTCTTCTAACATATGATCGTATAGATACCTCTCCGTTGCGAGTCCTTGGCTCGTAAGGCCATGTATGCCGCTCATAATGGTCTCAACAACCTGCCGATCCTCGTCTCGCAGCTGGACGATTTTAGATACTTTCCTCGATATTTCGGCGCTATCTCAGGTACTCTATCAAGGCAATGCTGTGTGACCACGATCTTGTGTGTTGCTGGCACCTTTCATTCTACTCAAAGATACCCCAAGCTTTCTATTGGTTTTCTTATCTATATGTTTTGCCACTAGTATTCTTCATCAAAAAGTACAATTGATAAGACTTGATGAAGATACCGATTAATTTGACGCGAGGATCAGGAGAAGATAACAAGGCCAGAGCGATAGCACTAATCAATTTGAAATGAATAGCTCAAAAGAACACTCCGGCTTTTATAGAAAAGTATGAGCAGGTATTTCACGCAACGAACAGCAAGAATGCCGCTGTTAGTCAATAGTCATTGGTGCTGCCGATTCTCGAACGTTGTCCCTACACGACGTCTTTCGGTAATCTCGACACCTAGAGATTTAGTAAGTCTTAGTAAATTATATTCAAATTGTTATAATGCTTGAAAAGCTTCTTCTTTATCTAAGTGTTATTAGCATGGAATTACTGTTATTTCGATAAGCCTCTGCGTGAATCATGTATCTGTTATCTAGGAACGAGCTCACCTGCGGTCTTTCTTTGGCCCAAGTAGAATCATCTCTATGTATCCATACAAATTCACTCTCGCTACTATAAAACTTGAACTTTCTGCATCCATAATTTAGTGAACCAATTTTGCTAATTAAGACTATATACACTCCAGCGCCTCTTCCCCATCCAAGTATTATGAAGTATCATGAAGTAGCGGTGACAAGGCGATAAAACTACGGCCGCTGGATAATATGCTATGTCAAAGTCCCACTTACAATCCCTGCACAGCTCCTCTACAGCTCCTTCACAGAGTGTTGTCTAACCACCCTAGGGGGTTTAGAGAAGCCGGGCGAGGTGGCACATTCAGCAGAACGGACATTTCTCTAATGTCCAGCGATTGGAGAACAGACAAACTTGAGCAGCACAACAGTAAAGAACTGTTTTTGCCTGCAATATCATCCTTTATTAAACCCTTTAATGTACAACGAGTATTATGGACCCATTAGCTAGTGCAATGCTAGAGGCGTTCACTACAGAGTTGCCAATCCGAAATTCAGTCCTCATGGGAATCAGCAATCGGAGGTATATAACACCCAAGCAAAAGCCTAAAATCATCGTCCGTGTTGCGTTTGAGTGTTGATGTATTGCGTCTTCCTAGATTAAATGTCTCTACACACAGACGCTCTCGTGAAGAAGGTAAATAAACGAAACAAAAATCATGAAAACAATCATTCCATCGCAGCATAGAAACGTCATTCAATTACAAAAACAGAAATAGGGCTCACTCCAGCAAAGCCGTCGGATCCATATAAGTCTTGATTTGCTGCTCACCATTGTACGGCGACGCCTCCTTGAGAGTCACCATCTTCCCGCCATAAAACGCATTCTGGAACTGCTGCTCTGCTAGGCGACGTCTGCCCTGTCTCAAACGGCAGTACTCTTCATACTGAGACTGACCCGTCGTTCCAAACAAGAACTTTGGATGCACACCCACTGCCTGCGCGCCCTTCTGCCCGAAGCCAAAACTGGTGACCGTGAACGCACTGACTTCCCCAACGGAGATGGATTCGTTAGGGAAGACAATGTTCTCCCATTTCTCCAACACTTTGTCGATGTTGTCCGCGTTCCTGTTTCCGGGGACAATGCCTGTTTCTTACATTTGGATGCAGCCGTTCAACATCCACGCAGCTGCTGGGCCCTTGGGGTGGCCCGTCAGGTATTTCTGGCATACCGCGAGTGCCGCGTTTCCAGGCGTCCGGCCAATTTGGTTGAGCTGGCGGTGGAGAACTTCGACTTCGTTCTTCTCGTTGAGTTGAGTGGATGTGCCGTGCATAGACACGACCGTGATATCGTCCGCCGTCAGGCCCCAGACAGCCAATGCTCCACGGATGGGCGAGATGCGCGAGTCACCGGCGTAGAACTGATTGCCGAATTGTCGGCGGGCCTCTCGCTCTTCCCTTTCCATCAAGACCCTCTGTTGTTCGGCGGCGTCATCTGATGACAATGCGTGGCATTCTCGGATGCTATTCAGCGTTTTATGTAGCACACATCTCCGGGTATCCATATCCAGCAAAGGCGATGGCACCGTAGAAGCCTCGCCCACAGCGGTCAAAATGCCCTTGCCCAGAGCAGGCACTGATCGTCCGATTCCATCGCTTGCGGTCTGCACATGTGCGAGAATCGACCGGATCGGTAAGCCCAACTCCAAGGCCACCTTCGCGCTGGTGAGAACTTGCATTCCGTACCCTTCAGCCTCGACAAAGCCGCATCGCGACGATGCCGTTGGCTGTGACATTTCATGCGGGGCGCGGCCTCTACCAAGGTCCTCTAGACTGTTGTAGGTAGCCTTCATGTTTGCAAACTCGTCTGATGTGGCCTACGTCATATCGTCGTAGCCGCCCACAAGACACATCTTTGCTGCGCCGCTTAGGATCAGGTCGTAACCCTGATTTACGGATTCCAGCGCCGTGGCGCAGGCCCCGACGGGCGTTCTGGTGGCACCAGCAGAGCCTAGGAGAAGCATGTTCAGCCAGGCGCTTGTAGTATTGATGAAAGTCTCTGCGAGGATGTCGCTTTGCACTGTTCGGTCGAGATATCTCTGCACGAAGAGTTTCTGCAGTGACCACCCACCGCCCATACCAGAGTCCACGCAGTTGGCGAGCTCAGAGATATGCAGTGTTTTGTATAGATTGTAAACGTCCGTGACGCCCGCGGAGGAACGCCTCGGCGGCGCAGACCAGAGACTAAAGTGTGCAGCGATCGACTGCATCACAGATGTCGTCGGGGAGACCGTAGACTTTGGGGTCCCATCCGGTCGGAATCTGCCCGCCGACTATTCGGTCATAGATGGTAGCTTTGGGTATCATAACTACCGCACCCTTGCGGAGTGTTACCGAGTATTCGTCGCTGCCAGGAATGGGCCGGACGAATGCATGATCGCCCTGCTCGCGGACAAACTCCATTGCGTTATCGTACGAGGTAGTGAATGGTCTTATGTCATGCTGGATCGCAACTTCTTGCAAAAGCTGTTTCTTGTTTCGATCCGGATAGTCCAATGGGCTAGGGGTGATGAAGCGCAAGCCGACGTTCTCCAAAATACGTTTCTCGTATTTGCTCTTGATATCAGCATCGACGACAGAGGCACCAGAGGCAACATCGATCCAGCCGGTCGTCTCTTTCTGGTATTTGATCAGCCCCGTCATCCATGCAAGCTCAATGCAGCCTTGGATCGACAGCTCGCCGCCGCCGACTTCCATCTCCCACCGCGTACGCAAATTGCCACACGGACCCAACTCAGCGAACCCGACAACAACCACGACAGATTCTAGGTCTGCCATGCCTGCCAGTTTCGCGTTGAGGGGCTTCAACTCGCTGTCATAGTCTGGCCAGACGCGGGAAGCCCAGCTCGAGATTCACTTGCGATGGCTTACTCTACGCTAATACAGCAGGCTTGCCAAGCGCAACCTCGAGATCAAGCGCTGCCTCGACCTCCAAAGCGCGATTGACCTCTTCTTTTTCGCGTGCTAACTGTCTGAAATTCGCCACGAACTCGGCCAGCTTGGTCGCACCATCCATGCCACCACTAATATCTGCGACAAGAGGCTCGGTCTGGCACACCGATGCGACAGTTTGCGTCATCAGCTTGACCATATGGAACCCCATCTGCTCCGTTGAGAACGTCGTGATCCCCAACTTGGCCACTTCATCGGCCAGCCAGTCGTTGCCAGCCATCAGCCCAGTGCCGCGAGTTCAGCCGATCGTGGCGCCGCAGACAGACAGATAATCAGACCAGCTTTCGGACGACCATTTGTTGAGCACGGCGGTCAGGCCGATTTTGGATTCCGAGTAGAGCCCGTCTTTGCCAAATGTGCCGAGGTTCGGCGACAGAGGCATGATCACCTGTGCAGGTCTTGTGCGGATGCCCCTGGCTGCTTTGGGCACGTTTTACGGCGCCCATTAAGCGCATCACATTGGTCAACATGGCGCGATGAGCGAGCTCAGAGTGTGACCCGATCGAGCCGATTTCAAGCCCTTTCTCCGAAATGGCAGCAAACGGTACCACAGCATCCAAATCCCAGCCCAGTCCGGCGACAGTGTCGTAGATATATGTGATCACATTCTCAATGTCCTGCTTGCTGGCCTGGTTGCAAGGCAGTACGACGAGCTGGGAATCGTTGCCTCCATGGCTGGCAAAGATCTTTTGGTATATGGGGCCTGCGTCGGGCATGGAGCGGCTGGTGGTCACTATAACGCGAGCGCCGGATGGGAGAAGAGGTGACAGCATGGCCATGCCAATGGACGAGGGCCCTGCGCCGGTGATGAGGATGTTTTTGCCCAAGAAAGCATTTCCTCCAGGCAGCTGGACTTGGTCAGGGACATTCATGTACATGGTCAGGATGTTGTGTGGTATCCATGAAGCATCTTACTTTCGCATGACCCTGATCAAGGGTTGGCTCTTTTTTTTTGTGTTGAGAGGGGCTTTGCTTCCAATATCTGTCGGTTCGGCGACTCGTGCATGATATGTGCCGTGGACGACCGATTCGATGGCTGCTGTGTTTCTGTGGTGGTAGGATACTTGATCAACTTTTGCTGGCTTAATCCTGGCGGCATCGATCTTTTCTGAGTCTCTAAAACGGCTGAGCAAGTAATTGCTAACTTTCTGCAGCCTAGAGCCTGACTGCTTTTGCAAAAATGTCTGCAAAGTCGACTCAAACTCTGTAACGCCAGTTTCAACTGCCGATTTCGTGGCAATGAACTTATAAAACTCCCCCAGAAGATTTATGTGTGCCCAATTCCATGCCGAGTCGTACATCCGTGCCTGCTCGGCCTTGAAAATTGGCTGGATTCCTTCACAGAATTCTTCGCCGAGCTCGCTCTCGTAACTGTCGACTTTGCGTCGCAATTGATTGCATTGATCTGTCAAATCTTCTTCTGTTTTCTCGTCGTCGTCTCCAATTAGAAGAGTAGAAATGTTTCGTTTCAGCTCGCGCTGTTCATTACGAATTCGGTTCAGGACTTCTGGGTCTATCATGGCAGTAGCACCTGCAGGCCCCGAGGCACCCGCACTGCTAACGAGATGGTCCAAGCCGGCTTCATCGATATAAGCTTTTGCAACGCCTTGGAAGAATGCTTCTGCCTCCTCAACTTTCGTAAGTCGAGACTCGGGCTGCTTGGTAAGTGCCTGCAAAAGCACCGCATTCTGCCTCCCGGGACCCAAGTTCCATGTCGAATTCAGATACGCTCGCACAGCCGTCAGGCCAAACGAGCCCGGCATTTTGGACGTGATCATCCTCTCAACTAGCTTCTTGGACGACTTGCCCAGCGCACTATCGAAGCTGGGCTTGATGGTTGCTGCCATTTTCTTCAGACCGAGACTCTCGCCACATTCAGGCAGCCAGCCGAATTCTTCAAGGAGGTCGCCGATAATCTCATTTTGGACTGTTGGCCGCCCCTTGGAGAGGTCCGTGATGCTGTCTTCCCCACTTATTTCAAAGTGCGTCTTCTTCAGCGTGTGCGCAATCAGTGCCCGGAGGACTTCGAGTGCAGCAACGGGGGCGTCGGGAATCGTGCAGCCGCTGGTCTGAGCTGGCATAGCTACTGGTTCATCAGGACCAGCGGCCGGTGCCTTGTTTTGCACATGTACAGGTGTAGATGCAGGCTCAGGTGCCTTTGTTTCTGTCTCTTGCGATGGGCCGTGTCCGTAGTGTATCTCCTCCGAATTCTTGCTGATGCAGAGCAGCGTACGCTGTTTGCCATTGGCAGCGTCGTAGGCTGCGTTGAATTTCTGTAGCGTCCTGCTAGCCATGTTCAGAAGTGTTGCTGAAAGACCATACTCGACTATTCGGTCTGCTTGTACATCGTCAAACAGAATGCGCTGTGTTTCGCTCCTGCGAGTAGTCAGTACACTCAATGCACACGACTTCGTTCGGAAGGTAACTCACCATCGCACTGGCATGGCAAACTGGTATCTGTTTGTTTCCTTAGCGTTGCAGTGACAGAGATATGATAGGGAAGTAGCTTACGCCAGCAGCTCAGTGACGAGCACATAAGCGAGCTCTCGCTCAACCTCGTTGGTCGCCATGATGACTCTATCTCGACAAGACAAAATCAACAACAACTGCAATCGACGTCAATAAAAAAGTACAAAGCAATATTTGATTTCTAACAAGATTGATAAACCATCTAGAATAAAAAGCTTTCCCTAGAGCTGGTCTTACTAGGAGCTTGGCTAGTCGCAGTCCGCCATGCGACATAACAACTAACAGCTCCATCAGTCCAGTATTCCTGCAATCCCCCGATCCCCCAATCAGACGCACTACAGCGAGATCTAACAGGCAACTTGTTTGACTATTTGTTCGAGCAGTATCTAGATGGCCACGAGTCAAGAAAGGGTTATTCTGGAATGACTCGGCTAGATAATCAAAGCTGCTAGCATATCAGCCGCATCTGCATTGGAAACGTGATACTGTACATATTTAGGGCAGATTACCGATTTTATTAGTCAGTCCATTGGCCTACATTGCTAATTGGTTGCTATGCTGAAAATATACAGGCAAAAAAATTTGCTGTAACATTGTAACAATCGGAAGGTCTCGGGTTAGGCTTTTGAAGATTTGGCTTTGCTGGTCTATCTCTGATCCATCGCGGCCGCCCATTGTTTCACGCTGAGCACAAACAGTGTCCATGCCATGAGCATGGCTGTCACGCTCATAAGTACTATCGCCACGGAGGTACCGTGCACGTCATTGTCGGCCATTGCTTGGACAGTGTCTTTGTTCTACGTGTTGTCAGTATGCATAATTCCGCGAGGAAAATGGTATAAAGGGGCGGGTGAATAACATACGCTCGCCATAAGCATCAAGCCACCACAAATCAGACAGAACCCGCTGATTAGTTCGGATGGCGGTCGTGACGGATGCGTTGACGTTGAAGGGGATACGCGGAGGAGGATGTAGGTGATGCAGCGGGCTGCAGCGGCACCGGCAAGGAGGTTGCCGACCTAGTCTGTTAGCCATTTTATCAGAGTAGTTTTAGGAGAAAGACATACAATTTTGTGCATCTCTGTAGCCGCCATGAGCGACTGTTCGTGTCCAGAAAGAATGAACCCGAGCAAGAATATGATCATGGCGGGGATAGGGTTGATGGGGATATGGAATTCGGTCTTCATGGAGACCGAGAAGTTGTCATCAGGGAGATTGATGTCTTGAGCATCGGCTGTGGCAATGGCATAAAGGGGGTTCGAGTCTACCATTAGTCCGCACTGTTTGGAAGTTAGGAACTGTTTCGAGTGCTGGTGTTGAGATTCACTTACGAGTCCACCCCCGATAAATAGCAGCGACACTCCCACATGCTCGATATCCATCGCCGTCCACGCTTTCCCCCAGGCAGCCAAGTGTTCCAGGAAGACATTCGTGATTCCGTAGAGGAAAATGAGCGAGCACTCGATCGCTTCCATAGAGACGGGGCTTTGTAGGAGTCCTACCGGCTGGAAATTCCACGCCCATCCCTGCGCTGCAAAGCATCCTGCCCAGCGACCAAGCGTGACCAAGCCGAACCAGAAGAACAGGCCGCCCTTGATGAAGTGTGCCAGTCCGTTGAGGAGGTTTTTTCCTTGCTGTTTTGGTCAGAACGAAATCTATAGAGAGAATAAAAGGGCTGGGAACGTACGAAAATCCCTCCCACGGAAACAATGCCCGTACAAATAGCAACAAATCCAAGAATAAGAAGGAGACGTTGCGCGATATCGCAGCCAGCGTCTAGACACCGCGCTGCGAAACCGGGTTGCGAGACACTCGCCCACCGCTGACTCCACGTTTTAGGCGGCTGCTCATCGAATGACGTTTCATAGTACGTTTCCTCCGTTGGGCACACGGATGTCGAGGGAGATGGCCATGTCTCCCTGGGCAACGAGCTCTCGTCGCGGTTACAGTGAAGATGCGCGTCTTCTCCGTCTTCTGGCATTGCAAGAGGCGTAAACTCGTAGCCCGTAGAGTGCTTTCTACCAAATAAACTGGCGAGGTTGTGCCCAGCAAGAGACCTCACAACCCCAATCGCGGAATGGGCTAATATTAAAATCGTGTATATCCATCCGAGTTTGCCATGCGTGCTGCCAGGATATAGATCGCGCACCTGGGATCTGTATGCCAGGCCGATCAACATGCCAACGCCGTGAAGACCTAAGTGCACAATCTGCATGGGGGTGTGTAGATGAGATCTTGCGATATTTAACATTATGCCTTTGCCAAAGTCAGCTTTTTCCCTTCTAATTTCTTTTAATTTTTTTTTCCGTCTCCGAATTCGTATTTAACGGAATGTTGGACTAACAAATTGGCAGAGCGCCGACTGAACTCAAAATCATAAATGCAATGTGTGCATACAGCAGATGCGATGCGATGCTTTCTCTGAAATAGCTGTCGGGTAGCGCGTCAGGCTCTGTCGCTGTGGTGTTCGCTGTGTCCTCCATATCCATAACCATGGCCGACGCGGATATTGCCTGGGTGAGAGCCACCGCCAAGATGAGGGCGAATGGCCTCATCTTCAACATATTTAGAGTATAAATGAAGAACAACGAAACAATGAAGCACAGTAGAATTGCATATCAAAGATTATTAATATCAACAACAACAAATCCATTCGAGCTACATAACCCTGCGCGATCTGCTCCCTCCGATTAGGCAACGGCACAACTAGAAAGCAGAAAGCGCACTTAGGGCTACGCAACCGACGGCTCCGTCTGGGCGCCTGCGTACGTACTACGTACTAGTTAGTAGGGACTGCTGCAGGCCCACGCTTGTGCTGTCGCGGTGGACCCTGGACAAGCCATAAATTGCCACTAAAGTAGCGTGTCAGGGCTAAAATCGCGTTCCTGCAATCCCGCGCACAGCCCATTTGCGATGATCCCGTTCTACATTTCCGCCCCAGTCGCTAATCTGCCCACTATCAGATGCTCCTAAGCCGTATATGGCACCATGCTGCGGTCACGTGGTCATGTATATTTCAACGACCGGTCTATTTCTTGCCCTGTGATTCCCTTCCTCACACACACACCGAGTGAGGGTGGCCTCCTGATGATGATCTTCCCGAAGCCTCCGCCAGCAGCGTATACTCAACAAAGTATAGCCTTTGCATGGTGATCGGCGGTTTGCTGTTAGTCTGGTACGTGGCAGGCTGGGAGACACTGCGGCCATGGTTGGCATCCCCTTGAGTCGCGGATGCCAGCCATGCCGGCGGCAGAAAGTCAAGGTGCGCTTGTGTCAGAATGCTGCTGCCTGTCCTGTCGCCGTTCCACTGACAGACAGATCTAGTGCGACGAGAGGCGCCCTGCGTGTGTCAGATGCACAAATAGCAAGCGCAAATGCCCGGGCTACCCCCTCCGCCTCAAATTCATAGACGAGGCGCTGAGATTCAGAGAAAACTCTGATAGCCCGCCCCAGACATTGCTGGAACAGAGACTTCCTCCCGGGCTGTCCACCTCCACGTCCGAGAATTTGTCTGTCAAGATCTTCCAGACGTTCAGACCCGACCTCCCGGCAAGGAAGAGCGTGGCCTCGCTAAGTAAAAACACTTTCGTGACCGAATTGCCGCGCCATGTCGGGCTGAGTCTGGCTTGCGATCTGTCCATGAAAGCAGTCTGTCTAGCTCATGATGCATTACTGAATCCGGTCAGCCAGACGCTTGTTGAAAGTCGCACCCAGTACAGTCGCGCCTTGGCCGAGCTGCAGCGATGTATCGCGGACCCTAAGCGGGCGCGGACGACGGGCACCTTGTGTGCCACCATGTTGCTTAGCATGTTCGAGGTTTGGCGCAATGGTCCCCCTTTTGAATTGTGCGCCATCTGACTTGTGCACAGCAGCTACTTTGTGCAGACTATGAGGCCTCCATCCGACATGCCGGTGGAGCGTCGCGGTTGATCGAGGCCAGCGGCCCCGGCCATTTCACGGACCCTTTTGCCTATCGGATGCTCCACACGCTTCAAGGCGCGATCGTATGTGTAACGAATTCCCATTTCACCGCTCTCTGCTAATTGTGACGACCAGGTCGTCGAATGCATCCTCTACCGACGACGATGTTTCCTAGATACGCCCAAATGGCGGCCCGTGTGCAAACGCATACAATCCCCCTTCAATGACCTCTTCTCGCGCCTGTCGCATCTCCCCTCTATCCTCTGCTTCATGCGGGAGTTGGAGTCGGAATCTACCAAACACTCGGTTGAGCGTGAGGTGCTCTGTGAACAAATAATTGACCTACGCCACGACCTGCTCGCGTGGAGAAGTTCGCCCGCACATGCAAAACTATTCTACACAACAACACGCCCCTCTGTAGAATTCTTTGGAAGCCATATGGTGTACACATCCCGAGCCGCCGTAGACCTCTGCTGCACCTCTGCGGCAATGATGATTTTATTAAATGCGGCGCTGGTCGTACTTTCGTCGCCCGAGACACCCATCTACATGTTTGAGAACCTCATGCTTTCAAGGCAGATATGCCAGTCGTATGAGTATAGCAAGACGTGCTCTCCCGTGGGCAGCCTGGCCATAGATTTTGCCTTTAGGGTTGCCTATTTAGTGCCAGATGCGCAGCAGAAGGTGTGGATAGTGGAGAAAATGAATGAAATGACGAGCCCTCTAGGTGGCCGACGCCATACAGAGGTTGCGGAGGAGGAGCTGGAACGCTGTTTTGACTATTTGAGATATTAAATCCATCAATCCATTGATTTGACTGTAAGAGACCATAATGGATAATGTAGATCTGCGTATCTGTGGCGCACCATTTGCATCGACCCCAACAACGCGCTACTGGCACAGCCTTCCAGGTCAGGTTTCTGTTTCAATTTTTGTTTTCTTTATGCAAATACACAAGCGTAATTTCTCGCTGTGAAAGTAGGCTAAGCCGCAATGAGTGTCATGCTGCGGTCCCCTCGATAACGACAATCTATTTGTGATGTATTGCTGTCTAGGCACCAGCTTTATGCTTTAACATCTGTTAATAAGACCTGGACGAACCTGTCGATTCTCATGCCTCTATCTTCTATCTTTTTTATAATGCTGCCGGGGATTGCCATAGATACCATACCTATCCATACCCTCGTTTGTCCTTGAAATCCAATACGGCACATTCTCAAAGCACTGCCGAAACAAACAGGAAAAGAAACAGAAAACATGACCTGTTGGACTACCTGTGACGATGGCCACTACAAATTCTACCACTACTATCCCTCCCTGGCCGGTGCCATTATTATGTGCATCCTCTTCGGCGGCCTGAGTGTGTGGCACTCGTTCCTCATATGGAAGCACCGGACGTGGTATTTTATTCCTTGCGTGTTGGGTGGAATATGTATGTCCCCCATTCTCTTCCTGATGTCTTTTTCCTCGTTTGCTCTTTGATGATCATGCTAATGTGAGTTTCAGTTGAAATCGTCGGCTACGCAGCCCGCGCAGTCTCGAACCAACAAGTCCCTAATCCGACGCTGGGCCCGTACGTGATTAGCACGCTCCTCATCCTCGTGGCCCCCGCGCTCTTCGCGGCCAGCATCTACATGACTCTCGGCCGCATCATCATCAGCGTCGACGCTGAGCCGCTCAGTCTGATCCGCAAGAGATGGCTGACCAAGATGTTTGTGACGAGCGACGTGATTACGTTTTTTGTGCAGCTTGGCGGTACGTAAAGCCCCCATTTTCTCTGCCTACATCTCTTCCTGAAGCTGTGATGGAGCTAACGATTGATTCTGTAGGCGCCGGCCTCATGGCAAGCTCCACGGACTCCCAAGCGACCATGGGCTCGCACATCGTTCTCGCCGGCCTCTTCGTACAAATCTTCATCTTCGGCTTCTTCGTCGTCGTCGCCTGGGTCTTTCATCGTCGCCTGCGCGCCAAACCCACAGGCCGATCCTTCGATCCTGCGTTCCCCTGGGAATGGCATCTCAACCTCCTGTACATCACCTGCACGTGCATCATGGTCCGATCGATTGTGCGTGTGGTGGAATTCTTTCAGGGTTTCCAGGGGTACATCTACC
Organism: Eurotiales sp. R13A2; assembly: GCA_023625935.1. NCBI lineage: Eukaryota > Fungi > Ascomycota > Eurotiomycetes > Eurotiales > Eurotiales sp. R13A2. The sequence continues at coordinate 203,980 of JAMAFV010000013.1, read as the reverse complement.
TGCATGAGGTCTTCCTCTATATCTTCGATGCGATTCCCATGCTGGCGGTTATGATTGTGTTTGGTATTTGGTATCCGCACCACTTCTCGCAGCGTGCGCGCAAGGGCCTAGTGGAGCGCGAGATGGAGGGGTCGCCAAACGCTGAGTTGGAGCTGGGCAGTGCGCGGATCTGATACAGTGTTGGCGGCTGAACTTTGAATGTGTTTTTTTTTTACCTGTTTGAATGTGGGAATACTTTTGGAGTATAGGATTATTGGATATCTGGAGTTGCCTTTTCAGGCACAGGCATAAGAAATAACCTGCCACCAGTGATCTGGATCGGAGAACAACTCGTCCATCTCCTCGAGTGAGAAGCCACTGCTCCCTGGGAATAAGATATATACCAGAATCGCAACACTGATGCTAATGACAGCATAAACAATGTAGTATTGCCATTCGATCGTGACGAATGCGATAAGGGTGATTTCCACAATGACAAAGTTGAACAACCAATGGGTAGCGGTCCCGATGGCTGCTCGATGAACACGTAGATCCTGAGGCGCGATTCCTGCGCTGTAGAGATAATTGGCCCCTATAAATCCGAGGGGAAAGAATGTCATAAATAAGAAAAGAAAGAAAGTTGCTACCACAGAGGCACCGAAGGAGTGGCGGTTGTCAATAGTCCAGACAGTACCGGCCAGACCGGCCATCGACAGACCCATCCCCAAACAGGAGATGATAAAGAGGGGTTTACGACCAAACCAATCCACAGAGAGATAAGCAGAAATGGCGGCAAATATTTTCCAAGTGAGAACTCCTGCGTTGAGTAACGCGGCTTTTTCAGCTGCAAGACCGAGCGACTCCTTGGAGATGGTAGAGCGTAATAGGAGATGACATTCGCGCCAGTCATGCGGGCGCGGAAATTGATTCAGATAGCAAGAAACATGCGGTAGAAGAGGCTCTGTGACCCAGTCCCCTTTTTGACGAGGTCAAGAAATCCACCCTCCGAATGGGACGTTTGATTAACTGAGCGAGAAATGTTATCGATCTCGAAACGAAGACTGTCTTCGTGGACGGAGTCCTGATCGGCCAATCTTGGGCTTCCTATATCATACCATTGCTAATCAGCCAGCGAGGCGATTCTGGAAACGACATGGTAAAGGATATGATCATCAGAGAGAACAAGATTGTACGGCCAGAGGGAACCGCCAAGCGACCTCGTTTGTCTCTATGAACGAGAAGCCAACGTTCACCCATCCAGCAGCAGCAATTCCCGATGAAATAAAAATGCGGGTTATGACTACATTTCTGCCGCGGCTTTTGGGCACCGTACATTCGCTTTGCCACACAGGTACGACGGCGTTGACACCTCCGTTGCCAATACCAGAGACAATACGACCCACGACTAGCTGACTGAGGCCGAAGGAAGAACTCTGAACGATCTGAACAATGGCCGTAATTGCTGCTGCTATTATGAGGGTTTTGCGGCGTCCAATCCTGTTCCCAAGCTGAGTGACCGCAAGGGCACCGATCAGGTAACCAATGGTGTAGATGGCGACGACTTTTCCTATAGAGCAGGTATTCAAGTAAGCATCACAACCACATATATAGAACGAACAGTAATATGACTTCAAGTATGCGAGGATATCTACCTTGGATTTTTGCTTTTTTGGCCTTGAGAGCCCCCGTGATGTTGGCCGTATCAATACCTGGGAAATCTTTGGTAAAGGAGGGGTAACCGAGAATTCCACCGATATTTGATTGGTTATAGCCAAATAAAAGGAATGAAGACAACTATAAGACACACGCGAGCTCTAGCTAGCCCTTTGCCCGTGAGATCCTTCAGACCCATATCAATATGCTTTTTTGTTGCTTGCTGAATAGACGGTTGTCCTGCAAGATGAGTCGGCGCTGAAGTGCAATTTATAACGATACTGGAATGCGTCCAACCCCCTTTCCCCCGCATTTCCGCCCCCAGAAGGCTACCCCGGACTGATTACGCAGATGGTTATGATGGCTTTGCGGAGAAATCTGAGCGCTGGCTGATCGATGACTACTGCAAACACGGCGTTCTAGCCGGCAGTTGCATAGAATCCCGAACCTTCATGGCATGATGTTTAGCCGTAAAATTTATCCGCCGAGCAAGCTCCGATCGTCATCTCTGTTTTTTTTTTTTGTTTCATTCTGTGATGTCTGAAAGCCCGTATACGTAGATGTAGCTGTGACAGTCAAGTCTATCAAGTTCTTTTCCTCATTGATGATAAATCATCCGCGAGCCCTCCGGATAAGATGAAATTTGGGTCAAAGACACTGCGAGCTTCTCATATAGGGCGTCTAAACCAAGTCAGAAACATGTCTTCATCCAAGCCATTTGTTCTCTTCTTCAATCCGGTGAAGCATGCAGGCAACTTCTACGAAAAGCTGCAGGAGATCGCTCATACAGAAGTGGTCACAAGTAAAAGCAGGGTGGAGTTCTTCAAGGATGTCAAAGACAAGTACAAGAACATTTTTGCCATCTACCGAACATCTGCCAGTGGTGCAGTAAGTACTGTCCAGGCTACTTTGTTCAGTTTATGTACTTTGATGTGCCATATAAGACGCTAATGTTTACAATGAGCTATACTAGGTAGCAGGCAAGTTTGACAGCGAGTTTATTGATCATTTGCCGCAAAGCTGCAGGTATATTTGCCACAATGGCGCCGGTATGTCCAACTGTGACTTGATCAAGATTATTTGTTACCTTTGGCTCAGCATTACTACTTGGGAACAGGATACGACCCAATCGACACAAAAGCGTGCGCTAAGAAGGGAATCATCGTGACTAATGCCCCCGATCCAGTGACTGACGCAACTGCCGACCTGGCCATTTTCCTCTTACTCGGTGCATTACGACAGCTGAACCTTTCGATTTCGTCCCTGCGCGCGGGCAACTTTAAGAATGGGGTTGACTTCGGCCATGATCCGCAGGGCAAGACACTTGGCATCCTTGGAATGGGCCGAATTGGTCGTGCTATCAAAGCACGTTGTGAGCCCTTCGGTTTGAAGACGGTCTATCACAATCGCAACCGTCTGTCGTCAGAGCAGGCTGCAGGCGCTGAATACGTTACTTTTGAGAAGCTCCTCGCAGAGAGCGACATCATCAGCATAAATGTACCGTTAAACGAGCATACAAAACACCTGATCAATGCAGCAAACATTGCCAAAATGAAGCGCGGCGTGGTTATCATCAACACAGCGCGGGGGGCAATTATTGAAGAGGCTGCCATGGCTGATGCGTTGGAGACCAATCACATTGGTGCAGTTGGTTTGGATGTCTATGAGCATGAGCCTGAGATAAACGAGAAGCTCATGAAACAGCCTCGCGCTCTTATGGTTCCACACGTGGGGACTCATACAACCGAGACATTGGCCAAGATGGAGACGTGGGCAATGGAGAATGTACGACGAGCCATTGTTGGCGAACCTTTGCTGTCGCCTGTTCCGGAGCATCAAGGCCTTGTTTGACCTACAGTTGTACTAGTCGAAACTCCGCAATCACTTGTACTAGTATCAGAGAAGATAGTCAATATGTAACAATTTCAGTATTAAGAGACAGACATGCCTAGTGACAATATTGCTTGCCAGGGATTATTTACGTCCCTTACGACCTAGGGCTACACAACAGCCACCCCATAATGGCGCTTGATGTAAATCTCGTCCTTATGATTAGTGAGCCATTCCAAATATCCCTAGAGAGGCTCACTCGCAGGATTTTGTATTAGCATAAATTATTTAGTGTTAGTCTATACAAGCTTGGATGAGACGCATATAAATGAGTTTATCTGCTTCGTTTTCTTTCCATTAAATCCTTGTGTAAACCTGCATATATCTTAGTGTACTAGGCGTCTATTATTCAAAGTATAAGGTTTCTGCTTTGAAATATTCAAGGGCTTAATCAAGAGTGCGACACGCCAGTGGGCCAAAGATCACTTGGGTCCTCCTTATCAAATGCTGAGTTTTATAGGGCGCTAGAGGGGTTGGCAGAATACGTTAACAGCTCATGACAGGATGGAGAATATTAATCTTCAGGCTATCGATGACCTAAGTGGTATAATTGACTAAAGAGTAGACACGAATAATAAGTTGCTTTCGGAGATCACAGATTAGCCTAGTCTTGCCCTAGTCATGTCTTCTAAAAAAACGAAGAAACAGCGGGATGATGCCCTTATCAGTAATACAAAGGACTTTTTAGAAGCGGGATATTTTGGCGTTTGGGACATTTCCATCATTATAGCAGTAAACAAGTAGCTTGAAAGGTGACTCGATCTTGATTATTGAATCCGACTTCCAGGTGTAGCCCAGTATGAGCGATATACGCCGAAGTTGTGTGGATGTATCGATACAGCTTCGTAGATCTTGATCGATAGTTGTGATAACTCGATAGTCATCACTCTTATTCCGGAAGTCCCCCCTTAGGGTTAGAATTCTCGAGCACCTTTCCTTCTTCCGGAGATTGGCTTGGAGGCTTTTCAGTGTTACTAAGAGTGGGATTTTGATCTACCAGTCCGAGAAAACCCGCTCGCTCCCAATAGGAAAAAGCAGTGTGTCTCTTGGCTATGTCCTTATTTGGGAATTCCTTTGGGCCGTGCCAGGTGCGCATTTCGCTACGGTGCAGGCATATGCATGTCCGGAGTAATTAAAACAAACCCCAGATATATTGCAAGGCGGAAAATCGGCGACACTGCAGCAACCAGTAGGAGAACTGGCAGAAGAAAGGGGTTGACCAGGGGCACTAGTTGCGCTCCAATAGTATTTAAGTTCAAGTTACTTGATAGTATTATAGAGATAAGACCCGACAGCTGGATTAATTGATTATTTATTAAATATGATATCTAAATATAACTATCCATGTGCCCTATTTCCGTTAGTCTATGCTTAGTCTATATGTTGGCATTTATTGATATACTGCGCAATGCCGGCGGCTATGAAGAATTCAAAACAATCGCTTCTAATTGCATACTCGCATACATCTGGTTTGACAGATGATGACCTCATTGTCATGAAGATCTGCACATGCGTCCATCTTCGGCTACAGTCCAATTTTCGCTTCCGACGCCTTTGAGGACATAGAAGAATGAATCCGGGTCCCATTTATTCTTGATGTTTTGCAGGCGGTCGTAGTTAGAGCCAAAGAAAGTCTCCTGCCAGTTGAGTTGGCGGAAGTTGGCCTCGTTCTCGTAAGCACCGGAGTTTGGTGTGGCGGCCTCCAACAGAGGCATGAATACATCCGTGATTTCAAATTGGTCTGCGACCATTTGGTCCCACGGAGCCGTTTCGTTCCAGGGAATGCCAACCTGCATGGTAACAGCCGCATTTCGCCATGGAGCAAAGACGGCGTTGGAAGGGGTATCGCTCTTGTCGGAGACATCGAGACCAACACCAACCACGGTCAGGCCGCTTTCAGTGAGATTGCGCAGAGCGGCGACAAAAGTGGCAGTGGTATCTTCAGCCTCGAGAATAGCGCGAGGAATCAGACGGCCGCCATAGTTGTAAGTGCCGACGTCCAGGTTTCCATAAGGCAGTGGACCCATGTATTCATTGTAGTGATCGTAGTATCCGGAGTACTCAGTGTAAGCTACCTCGTATGGGATACTCAAATTAGTGAGAGCGGTGAGGAAAGGCGATAGAATAGACTGGACGTCGGCCGAGGTCATGTTGTAGGCGGTGATCGGATGGATGATAAAAGCCGCCGAGGTCATTTCGTAGATAACGGTAGTACCTGCGTCAATCATATCGGGAAGGAGATTGTGGAAGCTCTCCACAGCCTCATAGAAGAGGTCAGTGGTTGTGTCGGCGGCAAGAAACTCGAGGGCTGCACCCGCTACAGTAGTATCTTGGTAAGCCTTGACGGTAACAGACATCACCACACCCCAGTTTCCGGCACCGCCACCGCTCAGAGCCCAGTAAAGGTCGGGGTTCTCGGTGCGGGAGGCGTTCACGACGTCTCCGGCAGCGGTAACCACCTCAAACTCAAGGGTTTGGTCGGCGGCCAAGCCAAAGGCCGTGCTCAAGGCCGAGTGTCCTCCTCCCTGCGTATAACCGCCAGCAAGGCCAACGGTCGGGCATTCGCCACCAACTACAACATTTCCGGTTGCATTTGCCGCATCGAGAACCTGATATCCAAGTACGCCACTGCCCAATTTGAATGCCGGACCGGAGTATGTCGAGTCGGACCAGTCCAGGTGCTCAATGCTCTGCAAGCCATGGGTCCAAGCGGACAAGGCGCCGGCCCCTGTTGAGCGTCCCAAGTAGCTGGGGAAAACGGGGTTAGCATTTGCAATTCCCTGCATGGTGTGGTGTATCCACAGGAGCTTGACTTACTCGTGGCCCGTATTGCGAATTACGAAACGAATGTTGTTAGACTTGGCAAACTGGATTGCTGCAACGACGTCGTCGCTCGAGGAGACGTTCACTGCGTAGCTGACATAGTTGCCGAGGAGGCAGGGCTTGGACTCCGGGGTGAAGGGGTCACAGCTCTGGTTGGCGAAGTAGGTTTGCATCACAGACGACGAAGAGGGGAAGCTGCGAGAACACTATGTGTGAGACCAACCAGACACTCAAGGTATCTCGTGTCATGCTTACTGGGTTTCCGGCAGATACCAGTTCTCCTGCAGCGTGGCACAGGCAACGGCATCGTAGTGAGGATCGTGGCACGGAGTTCCAATCGGGACAGTCGCCACCAGACGACCGCCTACAGTGGTGTTGAGCTCTGCCCACGCCGATCGCGACGGCCAGCAGCTATCTGAAGGCAGACAATAGCAGTCATCGCTGCACGATGCTGCCGAGCTGGCAAGAGCACAGATTGCGAGCACGTTCAGCACAACCTTCATATTGGATGAGGAGCAAGGATCTAGGGAGTTCTCCGAGGACAGGATTGGCCCAGCTGAGTTTGCATATATATATCTCGAGCAGCCTCCATGCTTTTCCCTTTCCTTTCCTTTTCCACCCGTTTTCCACTTTGTTTTCCATTCCAGGTTTTCGCAGGGCCGGATGAGTTGCCCAGCGTGGTTTAGGGCTCGCGGTGGAGGAAAGCGCCGGTAGTGGCTTGAATGAGGATCAATCCGTGGCGCGTACGAGCCACGTGACCACGAAACAAACGACACGGCGTCCCGGCAGTTGCGACAGCTCCAGCAATTGCTCCAGCATCGCGTGGCCGTCGTCGCACGAGAGGGGGACTAGTTATTGACTGTTGCAATGGCATGCATGTCTAGGCCCGGAGAAAACGCGCCATGCGCAATGCACCACGCAGCAAGGCAATGCATTGGCTGGCTCTTGATTGAAATAATCTCCACAGCCCTTCGACTTTTCGCTCCCCTATCAAAGGCGTCAGCCGGAGTATGTCCTCGATGGGTCTAGCTTGCAGGGTTTCACAATACGAGTGCGTACAGTGCACGCAGGGTCCGACCGCCGCTCAGACAGTCGTTTTTTGCAGGCAGAAGAGTCTAGAAAACTCAGCCTTCAGGGGACTTCACTCGATGAGTCGATAGTCTCTTGGCTGGCTGGTCCCTACCCCCACCCTCCATCATGGAGCGAAGACCCGCTCGCCCAAAGCGGTTATTCCCGATCTACTATGGTGTACGAGCCGACACTACAGACTGCATAGTAGACTCTAGGGGAGGGCGGAAAAACGTTGGACTAAACCTTCGCCGCGCACAGACTCAGGCACCAGAAAGACTCAAACGGCGAAAAGCCCTAAGACAAGCCTTCATGGCCATTTGAGGAGGGGGAGGGTCTCAAAAATCGCGTAACATAACTTCTTTGGTACGATAGATGCTTAAAAATTGTGCCGCACCTAACCATGGTGCGGAGGCAATTTTCGGCGATTGCTTTTAATGTGACGCAAAACCCGGTTCATGCCACCCCGATGTCGACAAGAACCCCAGGGGGCTTCTTAGAGTTGGTGCGCTGCTTGCTGGATGCGAAAAGAAATATATTTCGCGATTTTTGGCCAAGTCGGTCGCGCGATGAAGAGTCAGCACAGCTTCCACGTCTAATTTTGAGGAAATGGCTGCCAATGAGGGACCAGCTCTGGTCAAAGGCACCTGGGTGGCGATGGCAATTGCTGTTATCATCGTCACTCTCAGGATCATTGCTAAGATCAAAATTCGCAAGCTTGGGGTGGACGACGCCTTGATGATAGCAGCATTGGTAAGTTTTGCCTGCTTCTTCTCGCCAGCAGCCGCAAAAGTCTGTCTCAGTTCTGACTCTCAATGTCCAGGGCCTTTCCATATCATCCACGGCAATCCTCACGACGTCGGTCAGCCATGGCTTTGGCAAAGACCTCTTGACCTTGTCGACCGTGGACCAGAGGCAGGTCTTGAAAGACATTGCCATCCAAGTGCCACTGATAACCTTCAGCACTACAGCAGCCCGAACGTCGTTCATTCTTTACCTGCTCCAGATCCTTAACACCAACAGATATTATCGGATCGCATTATGGGCAACCCTGTTGTTACAGGGCGCTTCCAACATTGTATCCGGTGTTCTTCCGCTTAGCATCTGCCGGAATCCCGCTATTCTCTGGAATATTGACACGAAGACAACCTGTGGTAATACTACCGCAGTCGTCAGATTCTCCTACTTCTCCTCTTGTTAGTTTCTAGCCCCTAACCTTTCTGACCTTGCTGCATGGCTAATATAAGAACTGTTACGTTTCTTAGCCGTCAATACGGTGACCGATTTTTTTCTAGCTCTCTTTCCGGCAATAGTCTTCTGGAATTTAAATCTGAAGCTTCGTGTCAAGATCAGTTTGATCCTTCTTCTCAGCTTCGGACTTCTGTACGTGATGCCGGAAACGACCCAAGATCTATCCGTGTACTAACCCTTTTTTCTTTCTCCCAATGATCTAGTGCCATGGTCGCTTCCATCTTGAAAACAACTGCTCTTGACCAGGTTCCCAGCGTGACGGATCTCGGCGCTTCTGGTGCAATCCCGTTGTTCCGCTGGGGATACGCAGAAAATGCCATTATCATTATAACCTCGTCGGCACCCGCTATCCGACCGTTAATAATATCGTCTGTTCGAAAAGTATCTAGTGCTGCCAAGTCAAGAGGGTATGAACTCAGCAACGGGTATAGTGGAAATAAGGCTACTACAAGAAATAACGGGACTGGGCGCTACGGACACGAAAATACTATGTTATCCAGCAATCGTCCGGCAGACACAGAGAGTATCGAGAGAATTTTGGGGGACGAGGAACGCCGCGCCGGTATCAAGAAACAAGTAGATATTTCGGTTATGTCCATCGATCATTCACACAATGGGCCAGCAAGCAGACTCCACGGGTCACATTCTGATGATGACTTGAACCTCTAAATGAGTTCTTTCATGTTTTTAAGCACTAATGTGTTTAATGTGTTCTGTACTTTTTTTTTCTCGCATGTATACGGTTCCTTATTTTTGTTTTGCGTTAATACTGAAAATAATCCATGAGCGTATGTTTTTTATGAAAATTTTGTGCATTGACGACTTGCCTTTCATTGGAAGATGAACGCAACCACTTACCAACTTCGTCTATATCTAGATCATCCAAGTTTTATCTCCATGAATGCACCCAGTCATGCGATGATCTAGATTCCTTCATTGTTCCGGGTTCCGGGGCTGGTCTCTTCGGCCAATCGGGTCAGGCCAACTACGCAGCGCAAAACACCTACCTGTGGAGATGAGTGTGGTTGATATTGTCCGTCGTTCGATCGAACGGCTCAGTGAGCTAGCTGTCTCCAAACTAGCCCAGAAGGCAAGAGTCAACTGAACACTTTCAGAAGTAATCCTAAAAGTTATTTATACTGCCAACTCACTGATACTTTTAATGCCAATTGATTTACTTACTCTTAGTCCCCTAGGGTCCCTGTTTTAGTGATAGACTTCAAATATTAGACTGATTATATAATGAATACTAACTTAACGTAACTAACTAATTCACACCCGAGTCGGCCGGGTGTGAGTAACGTTAAAGTTAACCAGTAGTTAAGTAACTAGTATCTTTTACACGGAGTGGGCAGTGATATTCCAGATGGACGTCACATCCTATTTTTCTCCAGCAATACTGCTCCGAACGGCGGTTTGCACACACACACACACACACACACACACACACACACACACACACACACATACAGAGAGAGAGAGAGAGAGAGAGAGAGAGAGTGATGCCTAGCGCATTCTCGTTCACGGCTCATCAACTTTGAACAGCTTTGCAGTGGTAGAAATTTGCGCTTGACCTACAAGTGCCCCCATGCGGTGGGCTCATATCTCTTACCGAAGAATTGTCCAGCTAGCAGGACAATGATGAAATATTGGGAGGACAGGTCTATATAAGCATTCTTATTCACCATGTATTTAGTTATTCTTCATAGCTCTTTGATACAAGTCACTCAAATATAACAGTAAGAGTCAGTAAGCCATTCTAACTTGTACGGGCACCAGGCTGTATGGGAGATCTCTTTTATCTTACTTATAATAAGCTTAAATTAATTTATAACTAATTAATTAAGCTGTATTTCTTTTTCCAAGACATTGATTTGATATTATTACCCTGTTTCCTCAAGTTACCCTATTAACGATTACTACGGACACTGTGTGATGTTCCATTAATCTAAGTGTATCTCGACACACTGCTGTTATATCTGAGAGGGATTCAGATCTGTTATAATCTATATGTGTGACTAGTATATTACTAAATATAGTTAGTTAGGAGTGTCAATACCAAACGCGTGCTTGAATCGCTCGCTTCGTTGATGCCCATTCTTCGGCTTGGAACAATCGTGAACTTTACGTACTTCTATTTCTCTTCTTCAGTGAGTTTTCTTGATACAATAATATAGAGAAAACCCCGAAATAATTCCAAAGACATATAAGTAATTCTTGGCAGCACTAAATATGGACTTTCATAAAAGGATTCTAATCCTGGACTACGTGATTAAGGACTCTGACAAGGAATAAAGTAGAAAGGAGGGGGGCAGTAGGAGCCTCCTGAGCTGACCGAAATTTGAGATGCATGGCCAGCTGGTCCACTACAGGCCCTCTATCGAGTAAAGTTGACCATATTTGTCTGCATTTCGAGAACATAAGGGGTGAAACGGACGAAGAGAGCGAGCGGCAGTGATGAGGCATTAAAGCGGCGGACCGCACGCGCTAATCCGGAAATTGGTCACCCACGATTCATCCATAACTAACTACTGGGAAGGCGGTTGTGAACGAGAGCGCTAATCCATAAATGGGGGTGTTAACACTACTGTCAAAACACTGTACCTAAGTAGTCTGCAATCAGGCGCATGAGCTCGTACGATGTTACTCGGGTCAATCTCCAAACTGTATTCTGGAGATATCCCTATCAATTACCCCGAGAACTCTGTTTCCAACCGAACGCGACAAAGACAGCCAGCAGCAGCTCCTCATGTCCACCTATTGCCAAGGCTCTCTGCAGATCTAGTTTATTTTTGGGGTCGACATTTGGCCAATAACCCGATCGACAAATCACTAAAATCTTTACAGTCACGAGAATATCAGACGATCTGATCAGACTCAACAACCTGCCAAAAAGCCTTCTTGGCAGAATGCTGGACAAATTTTCGACACCTGCGACTGCTATGTAGATCGTCTTGTCCTGGCTGAAAGTTCGTAGAACATGGTGCAGAATTTCAAACAAGATTCTCTGCTCTGCCGCTGATGGGGTAGACAGCTGTTGTATTCTGTCATACAGTTTCTTGCAAACATCTCGGTTTTCTCTCAATAGTTGCAACACTATGCTTTTCAGCATCAGGTCTACCCCGATCTGTGAACCATCGATCCCTCGAGCACATTCGTCGATAAAGTGATATAGTATATAGCAGTTCTTCAGCTCATCACAATGCTCGTAGAACTGAACCGCAACCGGAGAGAGCCAGCAGAGCCGAGGGCTAGTATCATACGCATCATAGTTCTCTCCTTCGAGGAGTAGCAGGCATGAAGAGGAATTTTCCATCCATGACTTATACTCTGATCTCTCCGAGAGCGCGTCAAGGCTAATCTGCTCAAGTTGTGGGGCTTTCCTGGCGAAGCCTGCTTTAGGTTTGCCCTTGCTAAACATGCCATCAAACCTGCGTTTGCTCTCGTTGATCATGTTCTTGGCACAGAGATCCGATGAGACACCAAATAGCCTTTCCAGGTTGTCGACGCGTTGCTCGTGTCCCTCCCGTTGTTCCCTTTCCAAATGACTTTTGATTGTCCTAATGCGATAATGCTGGGTAATAAGAAGCTCTTGCATCAGATCGGCAATAAGAGATCTAATTTCCCCCGCCTGCTTCTCTGACGCAGACTGGGCCGATCTAGCCACGGCTTGAAAAACTCTTTTCGAAGACGAAGAGTCATAATATAGTACTGCATCTCTGCCAATGTCTATTATTTTGACATATATCTTCAGAATGAACTGAAGAATCGCGTCATTATCATATTCGGATCTTTCGATGGCTCGTAGTCTGGACAACCACCGGCCGAGATCTTCCAAGGTGCTAGTGATCACATCTTCATGCTGTTGCTTGTTCTTTGCAACCGTGAGAAGCAAGCTGAAGGTTCCGTAGGCTATGGAACCAACTCGTGAATCTATTCCTTTAATAATTTCAAAGATTCCGGAGAATTCTTGAACAAAGTCTTGTGTCCTAGTTGCAAGTTTCTGGATATTGTTCCCTAATTTTCTTCTCGTGGAAGAGCGGCGAAAGTTTTCCAGTCGAGCTCTTCTCTGCTCAGCTTGGGACACTATACTTTCCACAAGTCTGTTGACGTACGCATGGTCTGCTTTGTATATGTTTTTGAGAGAATCCGAGTCGATGCCGACTTCCGCAGGCTGAAAAATTAGCTTATCAAGATCGGCTGAGAATGACGATGCGTGTGCCATTGTTGTATCATGCAAACACGATCAAATAGACGAGTTTTCGACATGTTTGTTGGAAAGCACATTTTATTTCAATACGTAGGTGATGCAGCATTGGATCCTTGGGAGAAGATCAACTCTCTGCTCGCGCTAAAGATGCACTGCCCTTTTGGGGCTGCGATCAGCCTTTGTACGTTTTCGGAATGTTTCCTGATGTCCACGAAGGTCTCGCTACTTTTCACAATTGTGCTTGTGCGAAATTGCGAAGTGACAAGGCTAGACATGTCGGCGAGGTTAGAGAAACGCATCGAACACGCTAGCGCGAGGATACGACCTTGACACATCATTAATTAAATTAGCTGGCCAGTAAAAACTGCCCGCTTTCTATTAAAAGGCAGCACGGATACTTAAGAATGGGGAGCCAATCTCAATACAGCTTAGGCCCTCAGCCTTGTACGTGCGGAGAAGATACAATAACTTGAGGCTGTGCAAGATAATTGAAGACTGCCTAGATGTAAGGAAAGCATAGATAAGACGGAGACAGTAAATTGAGTCACCAAGTCCAAAAAATGTTTTGCTCTCCTGTCTCTTTACAGTGCTGTGAGTAATACGACAAGGATTTAATTGTGAGTCCCTGGAAAAGCGTCATAAGTACACACAAAAGTACAGAAATCGTGTGCGAATTCGTCAACAAGAAGAGCCGAGCCTTGCGCAAAGACAGTCTACATTGAAAGCTACAAGCTTTAGGGATTCTGTCATCGGCACCCGCATCCACAAATTCCAATATTTCCTTGTAAGACTCATATTTTCTGGAGGTAGAGAACGCAAAGAACTATGCAAATGGAACCTAAAGATGAAAAGCCTCCAAGCCAATCTCCTGAAGAAGGAAAGGTACTCTTTGAGAATTCCTGGTTCCAGATCTGGGGTGACTTCCGGCATAAGAGTGATGACTATCGAGTTATCACAATTCTAGATCAAGATTTACGAAGCTGTATCATCCAAACAACTTCAGCGTACATCGCTCATACTGGGCTACACCTGAAGTCAGATTCAGCAATCAAGATCGAGTCACCTTTCAAGCTACTTGTTTACTGCTATAATGATTTAGAAACTGCCGCAGTCTCGGTCTCTACTGCTTCACATGTTGCCAAAGGTCTAAGATCTCTTCTCGATGAAGTGCACAAAATTCAGAATCCTGCATCATGGAAAATACTAGAGGAAATTGAGAACGCACCAAACTCTCAGATGGAATTTGATTCATTATGGGCTATTTTCAAACCTGGAAGTCTAATTGTTTCCTCATGTGACCCTGGCAAAAATCCCCAGATCTTCAAAGTCCATCAAGCCAGCTATAAGGACCCTCCTCCAATGGATTCTCATCTCTACGGCATAGCAGGGGTGAAAACAAAGGTCCTTGTTGTCCATGCTTGGGCCTGGGACTGGAACGGGACTGAGGTTTTCCGTAATATGTTCGAAATTTCAATAGAAACCTACTCAGGTCAGAAGTCACCGACAGAACTTAGCTGCTACCCAGCCACATTGTACACCGGGTCTGGAGATAAAAGAGGAATCAGCGCCGTGTACGAACATGCGGTCTACAAAAATCGCAAAGAGAATTATGTTAAATACACCTTCCAGCAAAAGCCTCCTGCGAAAACGTTACTACGATACTCCGGCGACTTTCGTGGTATTCCTGCCTTCTCAGAGGAACGACTGTTTCTCATGCATCAAGCAAGTAACGACGGATTTAAGCAGATACCTTACGCCAAGGTTTGTGACAATAGTCGTCGATTATTTGCCAAGTGCTAAGTACCCATACAGGTTGATGAGGACATAGTACTAGACACAGTAAACTATTTGCGAAAAGCACTGCGTACCGTGTGGCTTGGTGATATCCGAGTTGCTTGGGAGTCCATACCATGCCACTGTCAGTTGTGTCTTAGTGACGAAGCAAAGTCATGGGTCAAATCCATCGAAAAAGGCAACGCACCGACCTCTATCGAGAATGAGCTTCTACTTACACCTCGAGTTGTTGGACTTGCCTTGAATAGGAAGGAATGGGGACAGTTCTGGCTGCATAATATCGAGGTGGTCAACAAATCGGAGGGTGCTGGCCGGCAAAACAGGATAAAAGATCTTATCCTACCGGCTGGTATGAATGATGTCGAGGAACGGCACATTTATGCAATGGTTAACAATCATTCAAGGGCTATGGCTAGACCACGAAGTCAGAGGCTGACTGATGTGATCGGAGGAAAAGGAGAGAGTCTGATCTTTCTGTTTCATGGTATGTGTGTTCGTGAAGAATAGTTTCGCCACGATGTCCCCTTCGTAAGGAATCTGACGAGAATTACAGGATATAGCGGGACAGGAAAGACACTCTACGCCGAGTCATTAGCGAAAAACTCAGGTAAACCACTTTTCAAAGTGGGTACTAGTGACATTGGTTTCGATGCCCCTGTGGCAGAACGTGCCCTGAAAACTATATTCGAACTCGCCGAAGCTTGGAATGCAATCTTGCTGATGTAAGTGAGAAGAAAGCAGATAAATGGCGGAAAGGATACTGACGCATGTCACAGAGATGAAGCGGATGTCCTCTTAGATGCTAGAGGAAGGGAGAACGAAAGTCTTATGTCGAAGAATGCATTGGTGTCCGGTAAGAAAGACAGAGTATATGCCCCTTGTGTATGACATGGTGCTAACCGAATTGTTGCAGTTCTGCTTCGGGAAGTTGAATATTTTAAAGGTGTTTTAATCATGACGACCAACCGCGTGGTAGCTTTCGATCCGGCCATTCTGTCTCGTATTCATCATGCCGTCAACTTTGGAGAGCCTGATAGTAACCAGGAGGAGAAAATCTGGAATATGTGGCTGGATCGTTTGCATAGTCAAGGTTTGTGTGATAACTACGCAGATCTGAAAGACTGGGTCGACGATACTGTCAGAGAAACCCGGCGACCTCACATTCTGAGTGGGAGAGAAATTCGAAATATCTTCATAGTTGCACAGATGCTTGCGGAGAAAGAGGACGGAGACCTCAAAATTACCCGAGCCCAAGTGAACAGTGCATATAAGTATAAAACAATCTTTAGGCAAGACACGGAGAAGATGAGGACGGAAGCCAAAGCTCTTCTGGCGGACAGAAAGTGATAAGCCCCTGGCATATGCTGAGGAAGGAACGTGACTTGAAGTTCATGCATGATTATCATTGCGAGCTAAACGGTGTTGTTTGCGAGTAGGATCTTTAGAAAGCCATTCGGAGGCCGATGTTTGTATGCTTTCAGTAGTTGCACTGGTGGGTAATTTGATAATGCCAGAGACGATCGGTTAATTTCGTCGAATCCAATGTAATGTTTTTCAGAGAATGGTCCTAGTCCTATCATTTCCAACGAGAAATCCATCATCGGTGACGCTCAGCATATCAAATCTGTAATCGACATCCATCATGTGCATGTCTTCGCGGTGTGTTTCAGGTATAATATCACTCCATGTTGTACATATCACGTTGTCATTGCCACCGGAGATGGAGTGTTCTTATTCCAATACGCCATCAGCCGTAATAAATCCTTTATCGTAACTTGCATTCAGTTCACGTTCAATAAAGGTGTCACTTTCAGTAAGCTGTTCGAGTTGGTCTTTGCTTAGAGCCTCGCTCTTCTCCTAGACTAGGTTCCTCCCGGTATTCTGAGGCTCACCCTCATCGGTTTTGTCCTGATTTCGAACAATGAAACCGAATGACAGTTTGTTACACTGAATAATTTTGAACCAACAAAGAGATAGAATTGCTGTACTTCATCCGGGATTCAAGACTCGTCCCACATCTAATGGAAAATAAAGTGACAAAGACTTGACACCGGTTTTGGGTGCTGGTAGCCCTCAAAGACCTATTCTCCAGAGTCTACTCTCTTATACTAAATGATTTATCGGGCATAGTACAGAACAACACGAATTCGAATTGAATTTTTGGCTGTAGCATGATCTACGTTTTCTTCCACATAGAGGTGTTGTGGAGGAGTGGTGACGGCGACAAAACTGCGGCCGCCGATAAGATAAGAGGCCATCTCAGGGTCCCACCGGGCAAATCCTCCACAGCTCCTCCACAGACTATTACCTGGCAGTGAATGACTATGAACTAGTATATGGCAGCAAGCAGCCGCGAGATCCTCGTCCATGTCGGAGCTCCCAGTGCAGCGAGCGACGATGCCCGATATCGCGCTCTGGTCGAAGCCTGCCGAGCCTTCGAGCCCGTGGCGCGCTACTCTGTGATGCGCGTGCACGACAGTGACAATGAGCCAGATGTTGAGGTCAGTGTAAACGATGCGTGTCTTTCTTCGCTAGTATCATTCTCGCCTACATCCGGCTGCAAATCGCCTTCACATCAGCATAAGGAGACCGCGTCATTCCGCTCTGAGAAAGAACTAGATAGCGTCGCAACAACACAGGAATTTGAGACAGCCCGGACTGCTGCCACACAACATGCTGCAGCTTCACTGCAACCGAGTGAGACAGCTACATTTCCCGCCGCGTCAACGCAGGAAGAGAGCGAGCTATCCTTCCAGCCTCTGGTCCCACTCAGCCTCCAATCCCGCATCCAAACCAAGCCGGACAAACCAGCAGTCTACGCAGACAGCGCAAGCGCTCGCATTGCTAGCAAGAATGTCGACAGTAGCAGCATCTCGCCAGCAGCTGATGACTTTCAACAGCCGCAGAATGAGCTGTCAAACTGGGATTCTCCGCTGGATGTGATACCCGACTCGCAGGGAGACGGAGCCACGGAAGAAACAACAATGCTGGAGTACTCGGTCCAGGTTGACCGATCGTTCGTGCCGGACTCTGCACGGCAATCAAGACGGTTCGAGCTCAACACAGAGGAAAGTCAATTGGCCGACATCACCAGAATCCCGTCGTCGATACCCAGTCCGAGCCCTGAACGAATGCCAGGTCGGGATGCAGATTCTGAATTTGATGCTCAGTCACACAACGCTGTGCCCAAGCAGCCAACGCCAGATGCGCCATCAAATACGATTCTACAGAAATCTACCAGCATACTCGGAAAGAGGAAGAAAATCGACAATCTCGCTGCCAAATCAACAACACCAACAACATCAATCGAACTAACATCGTCATCAACACGACCTCCAAAACGCCAAACGCTTCCTCCAGTCCCCGAAACCATCTCCCTCGCCCACCTCCCCATCGAAATCCGCTCTCCCGACCCGCCAGTCGCCAACGCGCAATTCCGCACACACATCACGCCTACCCTCCACTCCCTGGCGGAGCGCATGAAACAGCACCCCTCACGCTTCACACCTCGACACCAAACCCGCGAGCTGCAACCGTTAGAGCGCGGGTACTGGTACATCCCAGACATAACCATAACCCCAGACATCACTAATACTACTACCACCACGATCATTAATACTCAACCCTGGACGGAAACCTTCTTCTCGCAATTCTGGTGCTTCCTCCGCTCTTTCCTGACCGAAGGTCGCGCTGGCTGGGGGATATGGTGTCTTCTCGAGCCTTGCCCTGCCTCCACTGCGGCCGCTGCCAGCAATCAGAGTGGCCCAGAACCAACCCGCGTCACCCTCAAACTGTACACCTGGGGCGAAGTCGCGACGCACATATACCTCCTTCTTTACCTTGCCACGGAGCGACGGGTACGGAAAATGGAGGGTGTCGAGTGGCGCGATGCGAGGGACGAGGGTGTGATATTGATGTAGCTATATTTCTAGGGAGGTGGTTTAAGTTGCTGGATATTTATCATGCGTTTGCTCTACTGCTGGCATGTCTTGTATTATCATACTATTTTTAAGAAAAAGCTATATGAATTGATGAGTGAATGAATGAATCAATGAATTGAATCTGCAAAAGATCAGCCACCGCTAACTCCATGCAACCAAGAGACTAAGAACATGCGAAGACTAAAAAACAAAACCTAGGAAAAGAATTGACTTGATATAGTACACAAACATCTTTTCTCTTTACTTTCTGTGCGTCTCAAACTTTGTCTGACTTTGTCAGTCAGACTGTCTGTATATCAAAACAACTGCCACTTAAAAAATAAAAAATAAAAAAACGACCAAGTTAATAATTCAACTCGCCTCCTCCGGACCCCCCAACAGCATCCAGATCTTCATAACTCTTCAAACTGCGTCCCTGGACCGCCTCCCGCGGCCCCATCATCATCGCCTGCTGTCCGCTGAGAGCATCCGGGCCGCCTCCAGCTGGCCCGCCGCCTGCACCAGCAGCGACACCAGCCCCAGCAAGACCCGGCGGAAGCATGGCCGCCGCAGGATGGCCTGGTGGTACATACGGCATCCCGCCGTGGCCATGCGACAGACGACCGCCAGGACCGAACATGCCGGACATGCCGCGCACAGGGCTCAGGCGGCCGGTATTATGCCTGTTCCCAGGACGACGATCATACGGTCCGGCGCGATTGCTGTATCTGCCGGCGCCTGCTCCTCCGCCGCGGCGCATAGGACCCGGGTGGCCGTGCAGGCTGCCGTCGCCCGCCATCATGTTGAACCCAGGAGAGATGAAACCCGGAAAATTGCCGCCGTGATGCAGACCCTGAAAACTGCCGGGCACCGGACTGCCGTTGAAATAGGGCATGTTGGCAAGGTTGAAGCCGCGCGGTGTGCCGGTTTGCATGTGGTTGCTGGCCAGAGGGAAGTGGCCGTTGCTGTTGGCGTCTGTGCGGGAGGGGGCGATGTGTGAGGGATCAAGGACGTATTCATTGACGAGGACGAGCTGGTAATCTTGCGTTAGTATAGAGATTGTAAAAATCAAAAGGCAGGTGGATAACATACATCACTTTTTATGCTCTGGTACCACTCCTCATGACGCTTCTCAACGTGCTTGCGCCAGAAGTTCTCCCCCTTGAACAGCTTGGTACACTCGGGCACTTTGCACCGGAACTTGAACTCGTCTTCCTGCTTGACATACTTGGCCAGCTCCTCCTCCAAGGCGTCCTCGACCGGCTTGCCGCCGAGTTTTGACAGGTCGACGTTCTCTGGTTCGAGGATTTGGAGCAGTTTGTCTTCAAACGTCTTGACCCAGTTAAACGCGCGCTGCAGCTGTTGCTCGCCCTTGGAGAGTTTCAGCGGTCGCCTGTCGTCAGCTGGCGAGGATGTAGATGATGGCTCCTCGCCGTCCTCGCTAGGTTCCTTCTTCCTAATCGGAAACGTCTCGCCCATCGCACTAGCCCTCGCAACCTGTTTGGCTTGGTTGCTGAGGCCCGACCGCGGTCGACGCAGATGCCCGCCTGGACACTTCCGGACTAGTTCGTGGACCGAGTCGCTTTCGAAAACGCAGAAGAAGCAGAAATTGTACACTCGGCGAAGGTACTCGACAACCAAGTCCATGGTCTTTTTCTTGACTAGGATGTCCTCGTCGTCGACATCGTCTTCTTCCACGCCCTCCATCTCCTCGCCTTCTTCGGCCTCGCCTTCGTCCATATCCGCGTCGAATCCATTCTTTCTCTTCGCGGAAGCAGAAGCAGAGGGCTGGAGATAGCCCCTCGATCGCAGGCTCTCCACCCTAGCCTCAATCTTTGCGTATCCATCGACATGGCCCATCTCCGCATCCAGCTTTCCAACCAACCGCCGCGCCAGTTCGAGATCTCGCTCAATCCGTTCAGGGGCAGAGAACAGATCCCACAATGCTTTCTTCCGCGGCTGCGACGGCGGCACATGCACGCCAACATGGCAGACAAAATCTCCATTGACAGAGTCATGAATTGTTTTGTCGTTCACCGCTTCCAGCGCCTTCTCAGCCGTCGATGCCATCGCATTGGACCCGTTGGCCGTCGTCTCTGATGCATCCTTCTCCTCGCCCTCTTCATCCCGGCCATCTCCCCTCTCCACAAGACCCGGCTCGCGCGCCCCAGGATGCAGAATGATCCAGCCCATGCGGTGGAATTTCTTTGACGGATTCGGATCGCTCAAACTAAGCCATCTGAACCCGCCATCCTGCTCGCCCAGGTGCTCCTTGCAAAACTCCTCAATCTTCACGCGACTCACATTCGGCGCCAGCGTCTTAATCAGCAGCGCAGGCTGCGACAAGGCCTCGTCGCGCAGATCCGCGCCTCGCGCCGGTAGCAAATCAAGCACGCTCAACGTCTCTCCGACCGCCGTCGCTTCGCCTTCCTCTTTCTCGACAACGCCGCCTGCGCCATCACTCTCGCTTTTGTAGATGCCTTCCAGCGTAAACTCGTCAAAGTAACCGGCATCAACGTCGCGTTCCCACTGATCGTACACCCCACGCCGAAATTCCATCAAATGCCGTCTCAACGGGTCGCGCACCTCAGCCACATATCTCTCTTTAAACCACTCCTCGCTGCGGTGCTGTTTGACAAACGTGCGCGACATTTTCACCTGCAAATCGGCCTTGTAATTGTCGTACGCAGTCTGGATCAAACTCTTTTCTTTGTCCCTATCCTCGCGCGCCTCTTTCTCCCCCTTGACACGATCTGCTGGGAGTCGACCACCATGTTTTGCGCGCTCCTTCTCCTCTTTGATATTCTGCTCGCCGCGCCACCACTCCGCGAACCAGGTAAACCCAACCTGGATGTCGAGAGTCATCGGGTTCGGCAGAGGGTTTGTCGGGATGATTCGCTTCCCTGAGTCCTGGCCTGGCACATACCGATCAATCACAGGCGGAGAGGCTGCTCCTCGACGCCGACCATCATCCCGTTGGTCTCTGGGTGTGTACTCGCGAGTGGGTGTGTAATACTCGTCTCTGCTGCCGCCGCGATTGCTGCGATCGCCAGGTTCGTAGCGATCGATTGCAGGCGGTGAGCGCGATCGGCCGCGGCCTGCACCGCCTCGTCGGCGGTCTTGTGAGACACCTGCAAGATCAGTCAGCTCCCATACTTATTTACATCCATCGATTGTCTGGCGGTGTCTGATTGAGCATACCTGGTGACCGACGACGGTATGCGTCTCCCCCACGCCCCCGTCCCGGAGACGTGAAGCCGTCATATGAATCCATCTGCTGTGTTGTGAGAGTGCTTCTTATCTGCCCAAATATCTCTCAGTGTTCCTTCCTGCGTGCGTTTGTTCCTAGTTGATGTATGTATATGTGTAGGTTCTCGGTAGCTGGTCCGGCGATGTGAGGAAGGTAAATAAAAGAGACGCTAAGAGTTTGAAGTGGTGAGCATTGGATTCGATCAAGATAGAACGATGAGAGTGTGAGAATGCGTAGCAGGTAAGAAGTAGAATAGAGGAGGAAGAGGGTAAGATAGAGACAAGAAGACGCAGACACTATGGATGTCAAGTATAACGAAAGAGAAGAAGAAAAGAGAAGAGCGTCATGGCGGCGCCATCCTCTCTATCTGCTGCCGCAAGACGGACGAAAATAGAATGCTCGTCTGCCTGGCAGTTCGAGCTAGGAAGACAGCCTCCAACGACATCTCATCTCCAGATCCGCGCACCCACGCACACACGCGCGGCATAATGAATGAGCCCGTATCAGGGCCACGAAAGAAAAGATAACACCAAAATGGAGGATGCAGTATGCAAGATGCAAGATGCAATATGCAAGAAAAAGAAAACGGGCAAGGCAAGAAAAGATAGGTAGGTAGGCAGGTAGGGCAGGCCTCTTGTGACTAACCTACACGAAAAGAAGGACCATAAAGAATGGATGGGATATTGGATCTCAGTACCACGCAGCAACACGCAGCCAAAACCACGACAACGCCGACAGACGATGCACGATGAGGAGACTTGCAGTTTGTTGTTGCGCGCGTGAGGGTTGGAGCATGTCGTCTCTCGCAGCTGAGTTGCCGCCAGGAGAGGCTGAGGTTTGGAGCTCGGTGTCGCACTAGGCCGGAAGCGGGATGGTGTCGGCTGCCACTGCCGCTCGACTCCATAGAACGTATTCTACAGACTACACACTACAGCATACGGCTTGCTTCTGTTCTTAGACCAAGTATTTATTCACAAGAATCATACATACATCGATGCGTAGCGCAAAGCAGAGCACACACAGCACAGCTCGTCAGCCACACGTCGAATGCGACACAATTCAACCACAACCCAAAAAAAGTAAAAAACCGAAGTTAAAAGTCAATAGGTAGTTGGTAGTAACTTTGACAGAGATACAGACGAATAAATCCATAAATCGGGGTGAAGAATGAGAATAATAGATTGATTCAAACAGAACAGAACGGAGAAACAACAAACAGACAGACAAACAAAACACTTGGAGGGGGAATAAAAAAGCGGCAAGCAAGCAGAACCAGACAGTTGAACGGACAAAAGGACAAGGAGAAGAGAAGTAAATTGGTGGTCGGATAGGGAGCCGGAAAGCATGGCTGTATCAAGCATTTCCGACGGAGGAATAGGTGCTGAACAATAAAGTAGTTCATCGAATCGGCTTCACTCAACGTGCAATAGAACCGACTGCTTTCCCATACACTCTTCGGTGGGCTTTCCTGCGAGCAGTCTGATTGCCAATTTGTTTGTTCTCGTGTGTCGTTGGTTGATTCGTTCGTTGTATGTATGTCGTTTTTCGTTTGTTTTCAGCAGTTTGTTTGTTTTTCGTTTTTACCAGTGATGGATGCCGTCTCTAAAATGTGCCCAACCCAGAACCCCAAATACAACTTGACGCAAAAGAAATAAGCAACAACCCTCAAAAACACACCAGTCATGAGGATGTAAACACGCGGTAAGACGTCGATCCAGTCATATAGTCATAGAATGGATTTCGTTTGCCATCTCCTGTTGGCGTGATGAAGGTGTTGCAAAACAGACCAGATCGGTAACCATAACAGGAAAAAGGGTAAAATAATAACTCAGACATTTCAAAGAAGAAAACCCAAACTACCACAGCAACGACCTCCCAGGGAAAACCACTATAAACAGACACGTCATCAAAACAATCGCAGTCTGGAAACACAAACCAGGGGCATAACACATGACACAATAAACAGGGGAAATCAGAGAAGAAAAAGTTGAAACAAAGAAAAAAGACATAAATTCATGCCAACACCGCCTGCTAGAAAGTAAACTCAACCGGGCCTTCAGTGCTAATATAAAGCCATCTTAACAAAGGGTCGATTCGACGGCTCGATTCGTACAGTTGAGAGAATACTGCCGTGTGTCAGACAGGCAAAATCAACCATCCTCATCCGAAGGCTCGCCAGATTCGACATCTTCGCTTTCTTCGGCACTCGCGCTGGTTTTATTCTTCTTGGAAGGATTGGCGTTGCCATCGTCAGCCACGCCAGACTTGCGTTTCTGTGCCGTCGAGTTGTTCTCACCGGCTGGTTTTGCCGCCTCATCCTCGGCATTTTCTTGGCCAGATTTATCCTTCTCAATTTGGGCCACCTCGTCGGCCGTTAAAAACCTTCCACCAGGACCACGGGGCCGTCGCATGGCGTGGTTGTGCCGTGATTCGTGCAGATATGGCTTGCGGCCTTTCGACGTCAGTCGCAGCTGTTCCTCGAGCTTCTGTCGCGCGACGCGGCGCTTGAGGATGCGATGAAACTGCTTCGCGTTGACGTACAAGGGGGACTCTTCTTGCGTGCCGCCTGCAACCGGTTCCGGAGCCGCTTGGGCTTGTGGTACTTGAGACTGCGGTGGTGGCATGGATTGAGGCACGCCGGGACGGGCGACGTGGACCACGGGTTGCGCATTGGGCAGATGAGGGCTACCGACATGGCTCATTCGTCGATTTTGCGGGATCTGGGTATTTTGTTGCAGCTGCACCTGCTGGGGCATGGGGGGGATCTGTCCGGCAACCTGCGTCGGCGACCGGGGATTTCGCTCGTTCTTCACCTGCACGCCGGCCATGCGCGGCGAACCACGCGGGCCTTGCGCCATCTGTCCTGCCATCTGGTCCTGGGACATGGAGTAGAACTGGCCCGAGGCGGCTGCGGTCGCCATGGCGGCGGCCTGCGTGGGAGAGATGCCATAGGGAGGCTGCATCGATGCCGTTACACCGTATGGTTGCGCAAAGTTCATCGGTTGATGAACGCCGCCCGGTGCATTTTGCGACTGTTGATAGTGACCCTGGCCCGGCAGTATGGGCGATCCTTGATGAGTCTGAGGGATGTGTGCTTGTGGGTTGGTGGGTGAGGTCAGCGAACCGCCGGGATTCTGGGCGTTCTGATACGCGCCGGCCATATGCGATGGAGCGTGAGGGTGCTGGCCATGCGGTTGTTGGTATTGCGGAGAGTACTCCATGGTGTATACTGGGTGAGCTGCGCGCTGCTTTTGCTGCTCGCGGCAGGGTTGTTTGGTTATTTGTTTGTTGTGGTGACAGCGCTATTGGCGCTTTTCGTCACACGAAGCGCTTTGCGATAGGACTAAACACGCGAACGCGATCGCTTTTGGAACAACCCAATCAGTACGAGGGGGGTTGGTGCACAGAATGGGACGAGAGTGTAAACCCGCTTGCACTCTGGGCGGGCGGTTCTTTGCAACGGTACTGGATGGAGGAGTTGCGCGACGTGAGACGGGAATTCCAGAAGTAGGGTGTTAGGCGTTTTAAGCAAAATGATTCGATAAACTACCGACGATGTCTGCAGCCGCTAAGAGTCGCGTCAGCGCCGAGTGCATCAGTGAAAGGTCACTGGACCTGGGGGTGGTGTGGATGTGGGACGGCGGCGGGCGGCGGGGCACAAATAGAATGACAAATGAGGGCGTACCTTTTTGTTTTCGAGATCGACTCTTTTTATTTCTTTCAACAACTTACGTTACTTTGATCGAATTTTTTCTTCTCTGCGATGCAAACGACCGAGGAAATGCCCGTGTCAAGGAGGGGGCGACGCAATTAATTCGTTTCCCACTACAGCGGACTGAGACGTGGTTGGGCTCTGATGCAGCAGCCAGCCAGGCGGACCAGGTTTGGACGGCACAAGGCAAAAGCGATGCGTTGTCCGAGGAAGGGTGGTATTGAGGCGATCTGCCCGTGGCGCAGGCACTGTTTGAAGGAAATATGAGAATGCTGAAATCAAGACAGCCTGGGCAGGGCGAGCGCGGTCTATGCCGGTTTGAGAAGGTGCCAAAACAACGCTGAGGCGGTGTCAGACAGCTTGCTGCCTTAGGTGTCAGGCTATAGCTGTGACAGTCAGCGGCATTCACGGTTAATAGTGTTAAATGCATCATGACAGGAAAACAGCTGGGCGGGGATTGGCTGGCAAACCAGACACGGCGAGGCGTGAGAGAGTGGCAGTGGGTTCAGGATGTATGCGTTGGCAACGCGGGAGCTTGCTGCAGACATACCTTGTCGATCGCGTGGGCAGGCAAGGGCCGCTACTGTGCGATGATGACGGAGGTTGTGTACTGAGCAATTGAACGGTCAGTACATTGACGGCGCGCAGAGCAGATGATCCTCAATGCGAAGAGAAACTGCGAGCGCAAGGTTCGTTTCGCGATGGGATGGCGAAGGCAGCGACGACGCGATGCGAAAGCGCGGGTCGGCAGCCAAACAAAACGGGGAATAGCGAGGCTTACAAGTCACGTGTCTGCCGTCTGCTGTGCGTTAGCGCATGCATGTACGGTATTGTCACAGGGTGTGTATTTGTAATAGAGGGAGTGGGGGTTGAGAGTGTGTGTATTGTGACAGCGTATTGTAAGCCCGCGTAACTCGAGCGCGTCACAGCCAGCAGGGCTTAGTCAGCCGGGCCGCGTCGGGATTAGCGCAGCGGCGGTGATTCCCGGGCTGATGCGACGCACGCAACGCTGACTTGATTTTTGAAACACAGGCTGCAGCCTGTAGGGGAAAGCAAGCATAGCATGGGCTGGCCCGGCGGATTCCGCAGCCTCAGGCCACGGCCGGAATGCGCTGCCATTGGGTGCGAGGAATGCGCCTGGAGAGCGGGCAGGAAAAGAGGGCGATGGAAAGGCAATACAAGGTAAATAAATCATAGCCACCATCAGATACAAGACGATGAATGAAGAGGCGACGAGAACAGCAGAGTGCAAGGGTTCATGACTGGTCCATAGAAAAATGCATGGCAGCAAAACACTGTGTAACTGCAAATACAAAATAAATGCATTTTTCGACTCACCTGCAACGCTGATTTGCAAAGCACGACAACCAATCACTGTGCAGGCAGGGCACAGCACCGTCAAGCAATCAGAGAACAACCGCCGTTAGCGCTGCGCTGGTTGGGGGATCGAGGCAGCGCGTGGTTTGGTGGTGGGAAGTGGTGGTGGTGGACGGACCAGAAAAGCAGAAGCCCAATGGGCAGAGATAGAAGAGGACAATTTGTTAGCGAGCGCAGCGATAGGACAGGCAGAAGCGCAAGGAGAGGCAGGACCAACGAGAGAGAAGAGGGCAGAGGAGAAAAAGCGAAAAGAGCGGGCGATTGGGGCATTTGTATTCGCTGCTGAGCGCAGCGCCATTTTTTTGCCCGGAGCGCCGCTGCTGATTGGCGGCCGCGTACGCGTGGGCGCTTACTAGCGTGGTATTAGCCGTATCAGCCGTATCGACGAGGCTGCGGCGGGCCGTATTTACCGTTCCGTACGCCCGCCCGTATTGGGCATTGCATCATCGACCCAAGTTACGAGACAGTCCATTACCGTAAGATACCTGCGTCGCAGTCGGCGATGTGATCGGATCTCATCACACACACATTGCTTCTGTCTGCTCTTTCTTGCCGCGTATTTCTTTGATTGCTGTGGTTGCATTCCTTTTTCGTCCTACTGGGCGATATACGAGCTGGCCGGTGACAGGACATGTGCTTATTTCATCATAGATCACAGATCGTAGTTGTTTGACTTGGCTATTCTGGGGATTAATGGTGCCAAAATATAGGTGTGTGCCTGCCTCGGCACATTCCATCACCTGTCGCGGTCATAGAGAAAAGCAATTCCGCCTCTGCATCCCATTCACGCCGGAGTACATACAATAGACCCGGCATTACTTCACCGATCGAGCATTAACGCCATCGCACAGAACCCAGATGTGTGCTAATTTTATCCCGCGCAGCTTGGAGTGGAATACGAGTAGCCTGGCTCGTTAGTCTTACTACGTGCTTAGTCCGGGGGCTCTACAGCTGACCGCTCACTCAAACTCTGCTTGACCGCCAATGTCTTTGTACATATTCCATAGCACCGTGATAGTCGGTGTAGGTAACCACACACACATTCATTATGATTTACGCTCCGATAGTCAACGTCCAGGAACTCGACTGCTATGACATCAGATCTCGTTCTGTTTGTCTGGCTTTGTTGCGTCGTTGCTGTCTGCTCAAAGTGCCTTGTTCCCTGCGTTAGGTATGAGTTGGGTACCTACATCGCTTAATGGGACTACGTACGTAGACCGTATGTATACGTGGGTCTTATTGATATGCATGTAATCTTGTCAAGACTCGGATTTCAAGTCCTGCCCCCAGAGTGTCATGCATGGCCAATCGGCATCAAGTACGCACTCGACAGCTACATGTCTATGCATTAAGTACGTGTTGGGAAGCTGTGAAATCGCGTGGTGATATGCTGATATAGCCATTAGCAGTCGAGTTTCATCCGGATGTGCAAAGACATACTCCTGGCGGTTGTGTCGTTGTCGTGTCCTATATCGGCTCATAACCACAACCCACCGAGATTTAGTAATATAATTATATCGACGTCTACCTCGCTCAATAGATATCAATAAATACGGCTAGGCAGTTATATTGCATATTTCTCCAGGTTTAGATCCGTGCCTTTGGGTGGGCTCTGCCCACATCGCCTCGGCCGTGAAACAGCGTCTCCACGAGACAATGAAACAAAACATTAATATATTAATATATGATCAAGTTCTTCTTCTTTTATCTCTAAACAGAACAGCCTCCAGCACGTGAATTCAAACCTACCAGTCATGTGACAAAAACATGCCCTGCTCCCTCGCCACATCTCCCACGTCGTCTCTCCGCCGTCAGTCGTGGCTTCCCTCGATTGGAAGAACACCACAAACAGACCAGCCCAACAACCCACATAGCCTCACTCATGCTGTCTTGATTCACTTAGTGCTCAATCCGCCACAGCAACCAACACACTCAACTTGGCCATGGCCAATTGCCAGGCAGACAGAAAAAGAGACGCCACATTCATTCTGCGCTGGACAGAGCTGTCCTGGCATTGAGCTAGGCAACAGGCTTGTGTGCGGCATCTTTGAGAAGCAAGCTAGCCCAGCGAAGCGACAAGTTACACCTGCGTACTCGCTCGTCCTAGCCCGCAGCATCAAACCACAGCCCAGCCTAACGCCGATCTACAACGATCCAGCGAAGCTGTCATCATGCCCTCGACACTACGTATTGTCACGTATGCGAGACAGCCATCGACTTTGCCAATACACTAGCCAGTATGGAGTCCAAGCCCGCCTTCTCTCGCTTGTCGAGCCGGGCCTGACGGGATCAATGATCAAAAACCGATTGGCCCCCCAGCCACGAGCTGATCACATCGTTTCGCGGCCACAGTCGACAAATAGCCACTCTCGACGACTTTTTAAAGTGCCTGTGATATGTGAAAGTGCCTGTGATGTGCGAAAGCCTGAAACATGGCCAGAAATACAGTTAGGGGGCTGACAGTCCCGTCAAGGTATTGACATGACATACTTACATAAACCTGTTATCTTACGACGGACCGAGTTCTCACTCCCTTCTCGCCAATCGGGGATATTTCCTTTGATACAATATCACTCGTTTTATAAGATGATGATATAGCGTGCCCAATGAAATGGCAAATCCTCGTCGTGCAGCTGTGACAGGCGGATCTGTATCCTATTATATATCGTGCTTCCGGCAGCGGTCCAGTTTTTCTCTTGGACCGGGTTTCCCGACTTGCTGCCTTGAACTGCACGAGGTTCTGTTTCTGGCGTTGATGGGCGCCGCTTAAAGTTGTGGGTGTGAGGTTGTTTGCGAGGCTGGCCAATGAGTCAGTTCAACTTGAGTTGTTGATCTTGATAGGATGGTGCGGTTGATACTAGGGATTTGCCTGTCAGGTAATTTGGGTATTGTCACTGACTAGGTTTGAATACAGAGAACGAAACCGATCTTCTTGACGTTGACACTGCTTATCAAACTTTTGTTTGATTCTCAGGGGAACGTTGGTGAGTCTTGGTCCCTCGATCGGAGTGCGAGAGCTGCTACACGGCATAATCAGCGAAAGGAATGGAAGGGTACGTGTTTGCGAATTCTAGCCTTGGAGTTTTGATGTTAGGCAGAGGACTGACTTGACGTTTGGCTTGGCTATTTCAGCGAGAGACTTTCAAGCAGAAATACCCACGTTTTATGCTCGCATCCTACGCATCTTTATCTCGCGACGTTGCCACGCGGTCGAAGGACACGATCCCGGAAAACTCCAGCTTCTTTACCCTATACAAACAAGAAATTGTCAGACAGCCACACGAGCGGAAGTCCCATGCGCATCCTACACCTTTGGTATTCTGTCCGTCACAACTGCCGAGTGCATATATTACAGTCGAACGATGGGGACACACAGCGCGGTGGGAGGGTGAAAGTCGCACTATAGCGGCAGACTGATTGCCAGATCTGGAAGTAATTTCACTTTCGAAAAACAAGTCTTCGTCGATGGTCCCGTCGACCGGCAGAAAGCCAGGCCGTCCGCTTGATTACGCTCAAGCTGGCGCCAGGTAAGACTACCCAAGATGGCTATCTCAGATTCAACAATGGGGTACAGTCATGTTGACTACCGATGGAACCACACTTGAATTACGATGAGATAATAAGGAAATACTCACTGTGTCGCAGGAACATGCAAAGACTGTTGCTGCAGAATGGCCAATGACATCAAGCAGATCGATTAACATCAGCAACAAGCAGCATTACATGCAACAACTCGGCCAACCATGGTATACACAATATACCCAGTACATTATCTGTGTGCTTGAGCCCAATCAGACACCGACCAGCGTCACCCTCATGAAACGCCAGACGCATGCTTAGCAATAGACCAAAGCAACCCTCGTATCTGTCAACTACTTACATCTGTGACCTTGCGCATAACAAAGTTACATTTCCATCACTCTGATCGAACTACTTCAATTCTTCTACGCAGTTACTCACTACGTTCTTATTAAATCCGTAGTAAATGATTAACAAAATTGTTCAACTGTCCCTAGCTAAGCCGTAAGACAAACCATCTCGAGTCCTCCGTCGCGCGCTAACCAAGCCACCTTGCAACCCTACTTGTGTTCTGAAGCGCCGGTCCGGCCCATTGTTTCGATTTTGATTGTGACTACTCCATAGTAGATGCGTTTTAGCCTAGTCAAAGCACGCGGCGTCCGATTTGCAGAACTGTCCTTTTCGGATTTTCCACAAGTTGGGGGTGACTTAATTTAAAGGTCATTTTTTGGCGCCGCATGATGCCGGTTGCGGTTGTCGGCAGTCGGTTAGGGCGATGTCACGGAGTACGTTCTAAAGACAAGTAGTCTGACTTCAAGCTTGGGTCTGAATGTCGGTAAACAGCGATGACCGGTTGTTTGTCTGAAAGATAACTGCCGCTCAATGTTCATTTGTAAAGACTCATGATGTCAAATGAACGGTTATATATAAACGACAAAGCGAGATGCGTGATCATGAGAATCCTACCGTAACAGCACGATCCATGCGTCCATGATAAGGTCCGCTAGTCCTAGACTGCCATAACCAGGTAAGCAGCTAGCACATGCTAGTCAGGAACGAGCCAACATGGGCGCGGATCTTCTCTAGATCTGGTGTGGTTTCAGGCTGCGGGGCGTTCTTGTACCTCGATTAATCCGCGCTGGTGATTGAACGATCACCAGATGAACAAAAATATATTCATACTTCTAACGCGACGAACTCATGGTCATTGTGGATAATCATTTGAACGAATGATGCATCTGAAATAAAGCATAAATGCCACTCAAGATCAGACGCTGCTGACCGAGTCACGCTCGAGACTAACTACCCGGGTCACATCTCAGCGTTGAGCTTGATTTCCCACCCCCAAACGCCACAAAACTAGCCCTGTTACATGCCACGATAGCACCACTCCATCCTCCGCCTCTACTTGGTACTTGGTCATCCGTAGTCATACTGTTGACCTGTTACATCCATGGATCTCTCTCCGCACATAGTCATACTGGACTAGCTGGCCGAAGGTGCCATCTCACGCGCCTTCGATGCAACCCCCATCTCGATAATGGTTGAAACGCTGGAGATGGAGCAGTGTCATTCGCATGTACCTCTACGAGGTACTGTGTATAAAACCCTTCATGAGCCCTGACTTCAGATTTTATTTACTCTTCAGATTGAAGACGCATTACGGCAGCTCATGATCCTTGGGATCGTTCATTCCTTTTTGTTTACAGATCATTCGATTCTATTCACTCCCTTGTATACAGTCTTGAAATAACTAGAACGTACGTACGTTATGCATTACTCAACACTCCTTTACGGCGCCACCGCCCTCGCTCTCGCATCGGCATCGGCACTGCCTCGGCGCCTTTCATCTCGCGCATCCGCCAGCGGCCAGACGGTCGTCTACTGGGGACAGAACGGGCCTGACTCGGCTGAGAACAACGACCTGTCGACCTATTGCACAGCAACATCGGGCATCGACGTGCTCATCCTCGCGTTCCTGTACGAGTTTGGCAACGGCGTCACCATCCCATCCGGCATCATCGGGGAGTCCTGCTACATCTCCACTACCGGCGCAGGCAGTGAATGCGATGACCTGGCTGCCGCCATTACTACCTGCCAGGACGCAGGCGTCACTGTGCTGCTCTCCATCGGCGGCGCGTCCGGCGCATACTCGCTGCAATCGCAGGAAGAAGCCGAGGAAATTGGCCAGTACCTGTGGGAATCGTACGCCAACTCCGGCAACACCACCGTCGAGCGACCCTTTGGCGACGCCTTTGTCAACGGCTGGGACTTTGACATTGAGGTCAACGACGGCTCCAGCCAGTACTACCAATACATGATCTCCACGCTGCGCTCAAACTTTGCCTCGGACCCGGACAACACCTACCTCATCACCGGCGCGCCACAATGCCCCATCCCAGAGCCCAACATGGGCGTCATCATTGGCAACTCGACCTTTGACCGCCTCTGGGTGCAGTTCTACAACAACAACAACGGGCTCGACAACAACACCTACGAGTCGTGCTCGCTGGGCTTTGACGGCAACGCGCCGTTCAACTTTGTCCAGTGGGCCGACTTCCTGGCCGACACGCCCTCGGCTGATGCGAAGCTCTACATTGGCGCTCCGGCCTCTGAGCTGGCCTCGGACGGCACCGACGAGGGCGCCATCTACTACAT
Source organism: Eurotiales sp. R13A2 (assembly GCA_023625935.1). NCBI lineage: Eukaryota > Fungi > Ascomycota > Eurotiomycetes > Eurotiales > Eurotiales sp. R13A2. The sequence continues at coordinate 170,876 of JAMAFV010000013.1, read as the reverse complement.
CACGCCTGCGCAGATGCAGACATTGGTCGCTGAAACCGAGGGCAACTCGTCGTTTGGCGGCATCATGCTCTGGGACGCCGGCTACTCTGACGCCAACGTCAACGACGGCTGCACGTACGCCCAGGAGGCGTACAGCATTTTGGTCACTGGCGAGGTGTGCGACGGATCGCCGGTGTCTGCATCTTCCACGTCGACGGCGACGCCAACGACGACATCCACAAAAACAAGCACTTCTTCAACCTCCACCTCCACTACCAAAGCATCTACCACTACCACCAGCGCCACGACGACTACCTCGTCCACCTCGCCCAGCAGCACATGCCCCGTCAGCGGCGCCTCGTGCTCGACTAATGGCGACTATGCCTGCACGGGCAGCAGCTTCGGCATCTGCTCCAACGGCGCCTGGGTGATTGAGTCGTGTGCGTCTGGCGAGGTGTGCGTGCAGGACGGCAGCAGCGTGTACTGCGGAGCTTCTGGAAGCGCCGAGCCGGTGTGCACGTAGTCAACTATTGTTCATTTCGCTGGGTGATATGGACGGTCTGCACCGGTCTGCACATATTCAGGATTGTGTCTACGATTATTCATTCGTGTACATACTTATACTCATGGGCGTTGATTGACGCAATATATATATATATATATAAGCTTATAAACTACTTTTGCATTCAGACTATTTAATCGTAAGAGCGATAGAAATATATAGTGGTAACTACATGATGTTACCAAGATCAAATTTGTCCGTAAACAATAGGACTAGACATGAGGATAACTTAGATAGTTGGACATGATTTTATATTTAAGTAATAAAAAATTGAATATATTCTGACATTCCAAGCCAGATACACATATAGAACTCCAACCATATATTATTTTTAATCGTATCTCAGAGTCGACGGTCTCGTAATGTCAACCTGAATTGATAACTCGCATAAAAATATTCTATACAATACTTTTCCTTTGGCCCTTTGCCCACGTACGCTTCTCTTCCCTCAGCGCAGCCTTGGCCCAGTAGATAGTAATAACCGCCCAGACCCCAGCCCAAACCCACGGTATCGTCCAGCCTGTCAGCAGAACTGTCAGGTCAGACTGTCTTACTAATTTGGATTAAAAAGAAAAGAGGAAAAGAATCTCACCCAAGCCAAACACAACCCTCTCGTCGCGCACCAAAGCAAGTATACACAGCAACCCCACACCCAAAACAAACCCGCCACAGCCCCAGAACCAATTCAGACCCTCAATCAGCCGTCTAAACTGCGGACTCGCTTCATACCTCGCCATCAGCGCCGAGCGGTACAACCGGCCTTTCCCGCCGTCTACCGCAACGACATCCTCGATAATCACCAAGATGCCCGGACGAAAGACTTCGCCTGCAGGTGTAGAGGAGACGCGGAATGGCTGTTGGATGTTGAGTTTGGACAACACCCCAGCTGCCAGCAGCGTGCCGCACACTTGGACGAGGAGAATGGACGGCGGCAAAGAGACTATTCGTGCACTGGCAGGGGCTCGTGTCAGGCCGACCACGAGAATGGCTGTGACGAGTGCAAAGGCTAGAACATAGTTCCAGTGGAAAAAGTCAAACTGCAAAATCGGGTTAGGCAAGTTTGATAGTTTTGTTGAAAGCTGTTGAAAGAACAGAGAAAGACACACGTTCCACCGGCTTTCTGAACCTATCGGCCGGCAGCTCGATGTTGATTGGAATAGCCATTTTGTTCGTAAAATGAACAAAATCAAAGTCGACACTCCGAGGATGGCGGAAGCTATACTCAGGGCTTGAGATGCGTCAGTAGAATATTAAAATATTAATCGATAAAGTTAGATGACAAAGGCAAACACAAACAAATCTCAAGAGATATATTACCCCCCCAGTGCATCATATAAAGCACCAACGGCGCTACACACGTCGTGAGCACGATAAACCCCCAGTTCAGGAATATCCTGAGCTTGTGCTCGTGCAGATCAAGAGGCAGCGGAGGAGGTCTCTCAATCACCGCGGGCAGCTGGTTTTTCTGCTCCATTCTATCATATTCCTCTATGTTGCGGAACAGCATTGTGAATGAGTCAAGCCAACCGACTTTTAGTCCTAGCAGTGCCATACATATTCATATTGTAAATGGCTTTGTGTGTCCATATAATATCTATATACGTTGTTTACGTTTTTAGTGCTATCATGCGAATATAGAGCCTTTCCGCCTAAGCAGGAGCACTAAAATCAGCCATTGTCAGCGTTTCAATTACGCTTGTTGGTGTTGACGTCTCAGCCTTGAAGGCTATTCTAAATATGGAAATTGCCAGATACAGACGACACGGGGTAACTCGGTCTGATCGCGTCAAGATAGAGCGACATATTTTATGCCGTTTTGAGGTTACCACTTCACATCGCAACTGGGCAGTCCTATTCTGGAACCTGAAATCAGAGCTGGAGGAAGATCGCAAAGTTAAATAGCTACTAGGCTAGTCTTCGCGCGATACACCCAGGTCGAGAATCGTCGCACCAGAATCCGAGCTGAGGCTAGATTAGACTTTAGCCTCGCGCGATGAGACCCTGATTGAGGATAGGTGGATAGCCGGGCCAAGCTAAAAACAGCAAGACAGGTGTCCAAATAACCTTATTATTTTGGTAGCAATCTCGCTCAGGTACGCACGTAAGCTCCACGCTTAAAGTATCGATGCATGCACGTAGTACGATAGCTAATTTTATATTAAAGTGTGGTGGAGTTTGCGCCAAATCTCGATCTTGGCCAGCTCGAACATGTATCAAATTAGAGATAGCTTTTTGTTTAGCTCAATCTTCTCGCCCAATGCCTGGCCTCCAACATCAGAGTATGTTGAAGCGTATCTATCGTAGAGCCAAATAGTAGCTTGTTCTAAATTTAGCAAGACTCGCAGACAATTGCAAGGTTACAAATATAGGAAGCCGTGTTAGTACAGGACGGGACGCTAAGTAGGTACCCGCTAGAAGTTGTCTACTTGTTCATTTGAGTAAGATTGTACGTATATTGAATTCACACCATATACTATTATATATATATATATATATGTATGTATATGTATGTATATATATTCCACCATCAGCCTACCTGGACTTACGAATAGCTTCACATCAGAACTAGCGCCGGCAAAGGCGCGGCGATCAGCCGAGCGCCGAAAGGGATGGCCTCAGCCACAGCTGTGCCAGCCAGTGACGGTTTTCAGCCTTGCAGGGCAGTTACTTCATATGGAGTAATGCATAGCTCATCGTATGATGTCGGCAGTCGGATGTTGCTGTATGTCGACAGTCCAGCCCTAACTCTGCGGACTCCGGGGTAACGTTCCCTCGACTATCATAGTATGTCTGAGAATGATATGTACGTGTCTTTATCGACGCGGAGCACATCAGGTATACTTCGTATCCGAGGAGCCAAGAATGGGCCTCGCAAGGGTTGCCTATTCTGGAGTTGTTGGAACTAGACCGACCCCGCCTGCATTATTCTATTCTCTACTGCTTGCTTGCTTGCAACCCTTTACTACGCAGTAATGTGCACTTAGTCAAGGGCGCGGCTGTCGGACAGCTGATTCCAGTACGCACATGCAAGGCGTCCACCTTATAATACGACATATAATCTAAAGAGGGGTTGTCACTTTGTTTAAGAGTTATTAGAGGTAACCTTTGTAGATTAGTAGCGCAAAATGTAACCCCTCCAAAAAGCGCATTCTAAGGAAGCTATGTTAATTAGCCACACCATTACTCAGCTGTTCGGCACTCGGCAGCGCACAAAGGAAAAGCAACAAAGAAAATAAGCAATCAAAAGCAAGCAAAACTTAAAGCTCGAGCCAACTGGCTCCTGCGCAAGCTATTGCTTTTTCCGGCCGTATCGCCAGCGGCTCAGTGTGGCTCGGTGCACTGCCTAGAATCCCTACGTGCGTAGGCATTTGCATTCCGCCGAGTTCCCAGCGTGTAGAACACAGACCAATAATTTGCAAGCTTTCTAGTAATGACGTTGCCCCAAGTTAGCTCGCTTGGGTCAGATTGTCGAGATGCAGGCGGCCGCGCTAACTCCGTCTCGCATCAGTGTATTCCCAACTGCGTCGCACCCAACTGTGACGAGACAAAGAGCAATACAGCGGAGATTCGGTCCTCCCGGCTCCGCGTTCTCCACTCTCTGCGTTGGTAGATTTGACGTTTTTGGTTGCCTTGCGGTGCAGCTGTATAGCTATGTATATATAAGTATGGCGCGTCGACTCGGATTGAGAGCAGCTGCCAGAATCAGGATCATCAGTACCTGCATTGAACAAAAAGAAAAGAAATAGAAAAAGCATTCACAATGCCCTTCGCCACCATCCAGCCGCCGGTGAAACCAGCACCGCACTTCCTGGTCAGGCAGTCCCAAACCGGAAACATTGTATGTCTTTTCCTTCATCGGCCTTCTACAATGAATTAAACATAAACATACTGACAGCCGCCCACAGATCCTGCGCGACCAATTCACACACTCGACATGGATCCTGCTCGGCGCCTGCTTCTATGCCCTGGCGTCCGGCGTGCTGTCCTTCCTGCTGCCCAAATCCGGCTTCTACCTGTCAGCAATCATCTTCACCATCCTCGCATGCTACGTCGCCACCGCCATCCTCCAAACCTACGGCATCCTCGCCAACCCTGAAATGAACAACGTCATCCCGGGACTGACCTCCGCGGTGGTCCCGGACGTGGACGGCATCATGCCTTCAGTTCCCGCCCAAGAGGGCATCGTAGTGATGTTTCTAGGGTTCAAAGTTAACCAGTGCGTCTGCCGTATTTTTACCATTTTTACCAAAATCTAACACCCCCACAGCCCCCTCAAACTACTCGCCCCCGGCGCCAAAATCATCGGCGACCAATTCCAAGACATGATCACCGCGCTCGACACCGAGGAAGGCCGCCACAAATACGGCATCCTCGGCATAAGCGCCTACCTGGGCACGTCCGACACCACCAGCAACGAAATCCTCCACATCATGTACTGGCGCAACGTCGAGGGCGTGCACGCATTTGCCGAGAGCGACGTGCACCGCGTGGCCTGGGACTACTGGAACCGCACCGTCAAGGAACACCCCTATCTCTCCATCAGCCACGAGATTTACCACTCCAACGGCGGGCAGCATGAGAACATCTACGGCAACGCGAAGCCTACCCTAATCGGTTCGTTTCTATCTTTCCCCCCTACATATCCAGTGTAATACATTGAGTAGTACAGTAAGTACTAACGAAACCAGGCGGCACCGCATTCCCAATCAACAACGGCAGCGAGAAGCACGAGCAGGAATGGCTGCGTCCCCTGGTCGATGTGAACCGCGGTCCGCTGAGGACGAGCAAGGGCCGTCTCGGCCTGCGGAAGACCGCGCACGACGACTCGGGGTATGGCTATCCGGACGCGTAGACTGTCGGATTACATGTGAGGTATCTCATGATGATGACAGATGACGCGCAATTTATTTCTCTACTTTTTTTTTCCTCTTTTTAGCCTTTTTCTTTTTTCAGAGGAAAACCTCTACTTGCATATTAATGTCACGTCTTTGCTTTCACAATTGGGTTTTGGGTTTGGTCATATATACCATATACATGTATTCTATCGAGAGATCACTAGGTTAGTTTGGGTCTGAATTTATTCTCTTCAGCTATGTCATCCTGACTATACGAAACACCACTTGTATATTCTATCCTTTTATCTTATCGGGCGGGGGGTATCTCAATACAATATAAGACGCAAAAAAAGATCGAACAGAAACTGAAAAATGTACACAGAGAAAATTGGCGAGTTAAAATGTACAACGGGCGATCAAATGAGCCAAAAATGGTAGGGTATCGTTATCGATAGATCAAGTCATAAATCATCATGATCAAATAGAAAAAGCGCGAATGGGAAAAAAAGCGAATGGGAAAAAAAGCGAATGGGAAAAAGCAAAAGCTACCGACTATCCGGCGCATTATTGCTGAAATAGCTCTGGTCGATCTTCAGAATCCACTCGACTTTCTGTGCTTCCGTGCGCGCCGCGAAAAGGAACGTGTTTTGTGGCCCATAGACTGCAAAGATATTCGGTCGTCCGCGCGACGACGAGTCGTCGAACAACCGCGCAAAGTCAGGGTCGTGGTCCACCCGCGCATGTCGCAGGTTGATAGTGTTGATCTCATCGCCGTCCGACGCAGAATAAACATGCAGATACGAGCCACGGAGCTCGATGAAGCGCCGCACCCAGCGAGTGCCGTTGTCGTCGTCGGGCATCATCAGGTAACTCGACTTGGCTACTGTGGCGTTTTTGCTGAGGATCTGGACGTTCGCAACGTAGCGCGGGGTCGAGCCGTGATCGAATGAAGCTGCGCTGGAGGAGTCTTCAATTAAAGAAACTTTATTGTTAGTGACACCCGAAAGCTCCCCGTTGGGCTGCTCCGTGTTGGTCTTGACCAGAATCGTCTCAGTAGGATCCTTCCGCATCGACCACAGGCTGAGATATCGCTGGACCAGCTTCATCTGTCGCTCTGACATTTCCTGGTATCGCATCGGCGTTGACCGGCCACTGCCTTTGGCTGGCGATGCAACTAAACTAGAAGCCCCCAACGCGCCGCGGGCGGCTTCCAATTCGGCTGCGCGTTGCTTCCTCTTTCGAGACGCGATGAAGTCGCGGACCAGGGACACCTTTCGTGGAGACCAGCTCGTCAACAGCTCCTCGCCCTTGACGTAGTCGTTCTGTGTGTTCATGCGCCAGAGATCAGCAGCCCGTTTTGCGGAGATGGGCCGGATGACCACAGAAAACATTCCGACCGTAGAATGCACCACTCTCGTAGAGCTCCAAAGAGCTTTGAGGATCGACTGTTGACGAACATACGTCCGTCCGAGAATGACGATTGTCTGGTCCAGTTGAAAGGAAATCGGCTCATGTACACGCGTTGATATCAAATCCCAGCGTAGCGTAATCTGCACACGGTACTTTTCAGCTGTCGTGCGATCCAATAGCAAAGAACCGTGGAGACTAGAGTCCCATTGCCCAATAATCGTCACATTCGATGTGCCATCTGCATTATCCTTGATCATTGGCTCCTGCACTAACCGGAGTGGCACGTCTGGCGTCTGCAAGTCTTGGTCCGGTATCTTCCCCCATGGATCGAGCAAACGGACTGCACCGACCCGCAGATTGGTGATGTCGTCCCAGGGAAAGTTCTCTGTGGAACTGTGTGTCAGATGGATAGCCACCCGGCGCTGCAGACCCTGGTGCAGCTGGTATGTGCCGGCATCCAGACTGCTGTTCTGCACGACCTCCACGGGCAAGTAGTCGCCGCTTTCCGCAAGTTCGAGAATCTGTATACGCGCAAAGACGTCGTGGCGCTCTTCTTGAAAGAACTCTGTCTCGGCAATCCGGGGCGACTTACGTTTTGACGGCGGCGGTGTCTCGGATGAATCACGCATGTCGTCCCAGCTAAGCAGTTTGTCGAGATGCATAGAGGTCACTTTGGCATATATGCAGACCTTGAGCGATGCAGTCCGCGGACTCGACAACGGCAAGCTCATGCTGTGCACGCTCTCAAACCGAACGGGGTTCTCATCAAATCCACTGATCATTTGCGTTGTGGTAGCTCCGCCTTCCTCGGAAATGCCTGGTACGAATAGCTGAGCGTGGACCTCTGTGCCTTCGCGTTCCGCAAATCCAGCCATGTCCCGCATGACCACGTTGAATTTAAGCGTAGACGAGGGACCCTGTGCTGACGATGGCTCGAGAGACAGCCGGATGATACCAACCACGCTTTGAGTGTAGGGCGACACCACCTCTACGGAGAAATCCTGGACACGAGTCTCAAACACAGCAGTCAGTGGGATGTCTGCATCGCCGACCAAGGAATACTGGGCCGGGCAGGTCTCCGAGAAAGGATTCTCAAGTTTGAAATGCTGGATGTAATCCGGCCGATCAATGTACTGGTGCATCTGACGCATCGTCTGGAGTCGCTTCTGGAGTTTCTCTATCGACCAGAGGTGGATAACGCAGTGTTTGAAGTCGATCACGCGAACGCAGACGCAAGGCTTCCTCGTCCTGTCCAGTGCGCTATCATCCTCACCCGAGATGCCGTTCAGGACAAGATCGTACGACGACACCATGTTGTGCCCATCGTCAATAATTGCAAACTGAAACACAACATTCTTGTCCATTATTTGGCTCATCACTTGAGCCTCCTTCAGCAATGAAGCATGCTGTAGAATCGACTCGGCCATGCGTACATAATTTCGTTTGGACCAGTGACGAACGACCGATTTGGCGACTTCAATCTCTCTAGGCTCCATCTTAGTAAACCCATTTTCGTAAATCTTTGGAACCGGATGGCCCATCTCTTTGATGTGAGATTCGTATTGCTCTTTTTGTTTCTTGAGCTGCGTCTCAAACTCTGTCTTGGCTGTTCGGAGAGCTTCTTCCATGCGAGTCTTTTCTTGCCGTAGTTCCTCCATGTCAGCATGAGACGCGTCTGCTTTTAGCTTTTCTTGGAATTCGCCTTTCTGTCTATCAAGCTGGCGTTGCATGTCATCGCGAGCTGCCTGCAGTGAAGAGTCTCCCTCCTCTTCGTCGATTTGACGGGGAGTCCCGGGCATTGTGATGGCAGTGTCGAGGGAGAAGTTATCAATCGTTCCGTTTGACATGTACTTATCGCGGACTGGGAATGAGCTAATCGAATCGCTATCCTCTTCGTTTTCCAGCAATCCGCGCCGAACAGCGCGAGCCTTCTGCACGTCGTCAAACAAAGCATTCAGTTCATCATCATTAAGGTCAGAAATCTTCTGGTCCGGCCCGAGGATTGCGCTAGCTGCCTCTCTGCGTGCATAAAACCAATCCGCATCACGCCCACCCCGATATGGGATCGGCGAATCAACTCTGCTCACGTCTGCGTCGATTTCTGATCCAGCCTTGCTGATGGTGCGGTCGTGGGTTCGGCTGGGCGCGGGTGATCCTAGTTGGCTTGTAGTCACTGAATGGCGCAGCAGACTCTGTTCCACTCTCTCCGCACGAGCTTCCTCAGGATGGTTGAATCTGAAGATATGGAAATCACCAAGGATGATTCGACATCCACTTCGCAGACGAGTTGGTTTTTCCACGCGCAGACCGTTCACCATTATCGCAGCCCCTTCACTCGGGATGAGTGTTACCACGTTGTCCACGTTTTCAAAGGTACAATGCAGTTGGCGAATCCTCGACCCGTTTAGTCGGATTTCAGCTGCATTTTCTTGATCGATATTGCCAACTCGAGTCTCGCCCGGCTTGATATTATACACCAAACATTCAGTCAACAGTGGATCGTCGCTCAAGTTGACCAAGTGAGGCATCTTCTTTGGCGTACTGAGCCCGACGAATCCCTTTTCAATGCTGATACCCAGTTCTTCCAACGCAGCCTCGCGTTCTTTTTGGATTTCCTCCGTTTTCGCGAGCTTCTCCTCCCATGTCTGGTTTAGATCTTTGTACAGCTTCTCGCTCTGATTAAGCTGCTCGACGATCTCGGCCTTGCTCACTTTCTTGATCGACCCGTCTGGCTGTGCTATAGACACCATTTGTTTGTCTAGAGGTGTGTCTGGAGGGTAGTATTCTTCCATCGGAGTGCCTGAGCCAGGTGAGATTCCTGCTGTGCCGCCGCCAAGCTTGCTTCTGAGTTGAGCGAGTTCTTCTTTCAGCTCCCGAATCATACGAGCATTGGGGTCTTCATTGACCACAGCATGATTCTTGATGCGCTTGGCCGAGTCTGCATACCTCAGCGTACTCAGAGTCTCTTCAAAGTTGATATCTGCGGGCGAAATAGCGGCAATCATTGCAGTCATCGAATTTCCTCCAAGCGAATCCTTCAGCAGCCATGTCAGGACGGAATCACGATATGGCACCAGCGTCCCTTTCTTGCCCTTTCCTGACGACAGATCGGCAAGCGCTGCAATGACACGACCCAGCGTCGAAAGGGAACGATTGATTTCTGCTCCTTCCTTCAGTCGAGCACCCGTCGCACCCGTCGACGTTGCTCTCTCCGAACCAGCCAAATCAACCAAACTGATTTTGGCGACCTTTTCTGTGTCCATGGTAGTCTCTGCATCGTGTCGCTTTTGGGTTAACGTGAGGGTAAACACGGCGTGCGATCGACTAGACGTCTCATTCATGTTGGTTGCGGCGACCGTTCTTGCTTTGTTTCCCTCGTCCATTAGATTCTCGATTTCCTGAAACGATCGAACCACGAGTTTTGCGAGGTCTTCGACGTATGGACCGGTCGAAGGGTGCTCGCGCACTTTGAGGTTGCCCTTGGTCGCAGGGTTGAGTAGATCGCGCACTCGTTCGTTGTAGATTTCCAGATACGAGACCTCCACTGTACAAGTCAAGTTCTTATCTTCCTGCAGCGTCGCAATTCGTTTGAACATGTCTTGGCAAATTTTCGGTATGACACCATGTTCCTTGCCATAGCCCATCATAGAGTAAGACTTTCCCGAACCCGTCTGGCCGTACGCAAAGATACAGTTGTTGTAGCCCTGAAAAGCATTGTCGAGCAGGGGGACGCCGAGATCGTCAAACAAATGTTCCTGGCCCGCGTAGTTGGGCGCGCTCTTATCGAATGACCAGTATGACCTATCGAAAGCAAACGTCTTCGGACCGTCGGCGCTACCCTTCATGCCACCTTTGCGCATCTTCTCTTCGGCGCCGGGGGGCGGGACGAGGACGGTCTGGTTGCCCGACATTTGGACGATACATTTTGCGTTGCGCTCATTTTCTACACGTGCTCGTTAGTTATGTGCCGCTGCTGTGTTTCGTTTGCGGCACGTCGACTACTTGCCTCGACTGTTAAACGGGCGCACGCGCACCACCACCTTGATATTTCCACCGCCGGCTGGAGCCATTGTGAATGCTGGCGTTTTCCATGCACTCAGGCTACCCCGGAGACCGCGTCTCTCCCTAGGCGGGTGGTGTAGAGCCGATCAAGGTAGAAAAGTTGTGTTTTGCTAAAGATGACCGCTTCGCTGGTTCTGATTTCTAACCCTGAACGCCGCAAAACAACGTCAACAAAGGATCGGACAGGCGTCGCGTCGAGTACGCCGGAGACACACGTACCTGAAGACAGTCCACGTTATGGGATACCGCCGGGCTATATTATAATCTGCTTCGCCTGGCTCGAAGCTGTCAGCTGCCGTTTTCTGTTGTCTGCAAGTCCAGCTGGCCATTCCGCGGCAACAAACAATCCATCGCGGCTGCCTTTTCAAGTCAGGGCGCTAGTCCGTGTGAGGCCTAGCCTGCGCTTAGGTAATCACATGTGTTCTCCTGCGTCTCTTTATAAACAATAACTATGAAACTTCTTCTATACAAGGTATTGTACCGCAAAAAATATAGCCTCTCAGAGCTAGAACTGCTTTCCTTATGACAATTTGCCCTAAAGCTGCTGTGACCCTGACCTTGAGATGTGAAGGCTTCTATGAAGTCTCTATGCTGCCCTATTTTGTCTCTTATATCTAGTTATCTATTGTTTGTTTTTTACCAAATAATTGGCATGTTCAATTTCTACATGATACCGAATACATCACATATTCGAGTATATGGGCTAGACGGTGATTTAGCACTCTCGGTGTGCCATAGGAATTGAAACAATCATTACTTCATTCATGTCATACTCAAGACAGCCCACGCACTCCGAGGCTCATGATCTAAAGTCGTTCCCAAGACCCGCTTTTAGCCGACTTATACATGGCTTGATAGAGCTTGAGCAGAGGCTCGAGAATCGCCTCGTCACAGGCAGGCACTTGCAATGACCGGCCCGCCAGACGGTCGAAGAAGCCGTTCATCTGCTCCGCAAAGGCTTGATGCAGTTTCATCGTCCCATCATCGCCCGGAAAGAGAATGTTTTTACCCTTTTTCCACTCGCCTACGTCTTTCACCAGCGACAGACATCCCGAGGGTGGATCCGGAACCAGCTGCAGCGTGCCCTGTGTGCCGTAGAGCTCAATCGCCCATTTCTCTAGATACTGATTAGGCTCCCAGGCCGTTAGATCCAGGACGACATTGAACGAAGGATATTCGAGAATGGCAGAGCCGATATCCTCATGGACCAAGCTCCCTATCGCCACAGTCGGCTCCATTTCAGGCTCTCCAAACAGATCGGGCATCCAGGCATAGCCCTTGTGGGCCGGTTGGGGCGGCAGCTTCCGGATTGAAGAGACCACTCGCTCGGGCGCGCCAAACAGATCGATAACGGTCTCGATGGTGTGTCCTCCAAGGCTGTACAAGAACCCCCCGAGACTGGTAGGGTCCGACTGCCAAATCTCAGCCCCGCCTCCGCCGGGACAGCCGCCGTGGAATCGAGCTGTGGTGATGCTCCCAAGAACCGAATCACGAACAATTTGCCTTGCTAATCGCACAGTCTCTGTATAATGGACCTCCCAGCCGACTTCGAAAACAATTCCCCGCTCCTTGATTTCACTGGCAATCGGAAAGAAGTCTACAGGCTGGCCCACCCCGGGCTTTTCCACAAAGATTCCTTTGGCCCCTGCGTCAATTGCACGCTTAATCAACCCGGCGTTCTCGCGGTCGTAGCCATGGATAATGGCCGCGTCGAACGAGAGCGCGAGCAGAGCATCGAGACTGGTGTACCGAGGGCAACCAGTGTGAGGCTGCATGCGAAGAGCAATGTCCTCGTCCTGCTCAAAGTAGCCGAGCACCTCTACATCTCCTCGAGAGGCCAGGAACTTGTATCGGTGAAAGATATGGGGATGGGTCGTGCCAATCAGCACGACGCGCACGTGATCCATGGTATCGACGTGCGGACGCAGGGAGAAAATCGATATAATTAATTAATTAGGGAGGAAGACGCATCCTGATAAGCGTCGGAAACCAGTGCGCGGTATTTTTATCTGCCAGTTCTATATGTTCCAGCCCTTACGTGGGATGAGACGACGATAAAAGCCCGTGTCTTACGCGGGGTGGCGCTTCAACCCCGATAGCGTCAAGGCCCATGCCGCTAGACCGTTAGACTGTTGGGATTGGAGACCGTAGAGTTAGATTAGACGGGCTTTTTCCGCGACAAAGATAGGCGCGGGGCAGAGCATAGCACGTCCGTTATCACCAAATAGCAAAAAAATAACTTGCATCCAAAAGAAAAAAAGAAACGAGAAAATCAATTGAATTGACGACGCCGCAAAGATGATGGACGAGGTTTTCTTTATTACAGGCAAGATATATCTTCAATACATGGACAAGTAAATAAACACACCGGTCTGACGTATGATGCAGGTGCCAGCAGCGGCATCGGCCGAGCAACAGCCAGATATCTTCTTAAGCGAGGGTACAAAGTATTTCTGACCGATGCTAATAACGAGATGCTGGAGGACACCTGCCGGAACCACTTGCCCTCAGTGCTTGCGGAGACTGAGAGACAGTACCAATGGATGCAGATGGACGTGACAAAAGACGAAGAGGTGACGAAAGCAGTGCAGGCTTGCGTTGCTGCCTTTGGACGGCTCGATGTTTTAATGAACAGTGAGTGTGCGTGCCGATCAGCAGACAGAATGATGCTAACCGCCCACACCAACAGATGCAGGAATAAATGTCGGTCAACCAATCCCCTCTACTACATGCCAGGACGAACATTGACCAGTGGATATGAATACAGAGCCAGTATACCCGGAATGGCGTGCGAATGGACCAGGTCCCGATAGCGGACTGGGAATATGTCGTTGCCGTCAACCTCACCGGCACCTACCGGGTTTCGCAGAAGTGTATCCCGCATCTAGAGAAGTCTCCCGGCGGGGGCGTCATCATAAACGTCTCGTCCTGCCGTGCGACGCAGCAGAGTAAGCATGGCGAGGCGTACGCGGCAACCAAAGCGGGCATCAACGGCCTGACAATGGCAATGGCTATAAGCCTGGGCCCAAACATCCGGGTACATTCGGTTAGTCCGGGTATGGTCGATGTACGGTTTGAGCGTGCAAAAGAGCTAGTGCCAGAGACCGATGTCGTGCTGAAGAGTCTGGATGAGAAGTTCCAGATGGAATATGCGCCGGAATGGGGACATGGCCGCAGCAAGGAGCTGCACGAGGCGCATCCAGTGGGAAGGCTTGGAAAAGGCGAAGACATTGCAAAGTATGTTGATGGTCTGGGTATAGGATAATTTATCTGCTGCTGACTTTGTGAAAGATGGGTGGAGTTCTTAGGTGTTATTGAGGGCGGCTTCACCACTGGAGGAGTAAGTATGATTTCCCAAGTGCTGCCAGCTTTCACTAATAAGGTCAGGAATATCTCGTCGATGGTGGATACTCAAAAGTATTGGCATACCCACAGTCTTAGGCAAACGTGGCTTGAAGCGTTAATTGAAGCTATATTATTTGTAGAAAAGAATGTTTTGCAGTTTGGCACTCTACCCTTGGCCGAATGGTCAAATATTGGCATTCCGAATCACTGTAAATCATATGTCAAACGAGCATCAGATATGAGCATTTTCTGGCGGTGTCGGGATAACATTAGTCATAACTAAACAATGTAGTGAGCATTTCTACGGAGATATTCCAGGAATATGGCCAAGGCTGGCAACCAGAGAGTATTCTATTATCTGTTCCCAAGATCAGATTCCTTGTAGTCTCAACAACTGTGGTAACAAGTTGCAAAATGACAACCTGACTATCGAATTTGACACTTAAACTACCTTCTTTAAGCTGACAAAATCTCACGCTTACGCTCGTCTATTCATGGGTAATACTCCAACCACTTCCGTCCTATTCTCTTCACCTCACGCAGCAATAATCTCACCGGAGGACTCCTTTCCAACAACATGAGCGACTCCGTGGTCGACTTCGGTCAGAATGTTCTCCCCATCGTGCACCACAATGAACTGCTGGCCTTCGTGGGCTCCGACGTTCTTGACGGAGAGAATGAATGGAATCGCCCATACCAATGAGAAGGTGACGATAGCCCAATCCACGCCAAATTCGACATTATAATTAGTCCCGTCCGAGTTGATCTTGGACGCAACAGCACCACCAACTCCTTCCATCGCCTTGAACGCTCCGACGTAGCGCGCAGCCTGCTCGGGTGACTCGTGGGAAAGGTAACTGATCGTCCAGTAGACCAGAGTCTGCCAGATGGCATCCCAGCCGCCATAGCAGAAATAGAGCACCATGGGGCCAGCATATTTGGACCCAGAGTCAAACATGTCCAGGGCATCCAGCTTGTAATAGTCGCCGCTGGGAGATCGTTTGAGCTGCAACGCCAACCCGCCGCCCCAGACGCCCATTGCGAGTACGGCGGTGATCACAAATCCCCAGATACAGCGAGACCTGCGAGTCATGCGGCCGTTGTCAAGAAACATGCCGAAGATGTAACTGCACACCATCTGTGCCAGCCAGTACATGGCTCCGTTGAAGCTCCTAGTTCGGATGTCGAAGAGCTTTCCATTGAATGTGTTTTGCTGGTAGCTATAGCACCCTACAGGACAATTAGCCTCCCATCAAAGCCACTGGCACGTATCAAAGGGATACTAACAGTTGGCGGTGATCCAGAACGGGATCAAAGAGATGACCCTGTAGTCCGGAAGGATCCTCAGCGTGGCCATAATTTCACCACGAACTGATGGCTTCAATCCCACCGAGGCACGAGTGCCGTCCTGACGGATTACATCGTATGGCTTCAGCAGAAACAAGGCCGAACATGTTCCAGCGGCCATGATACACATGAATGCGATATAGGTGGCATTAGAGACTGTGCCAAGATCCGAATGGTAGTTCAAACCAAAAGATATCATGTCTCCAAGGAAACCACCCAGACTGTGATGCACTTGTTAGGTCGAACAGGATACACAACCTGACAAGCCACTTACTTGAAAATAAACCAAAACACCCCAATCATCCTGCCTTGCTCAAATGGCAACGGGTAGCCTGTCATCATGCCTCCTTGAGCAATCCAGAGAAAGGAGGCACCCAGTCCAAGAATCGCCCCGGCCGCAATAACAAACGGCTGGTTTGCAATGTAATTGTACGCCAGCAAGGAGCCAGCGTAGAGTACATAAGGTATTCCGCCGAGAAAAAGCGTCCATTTCGGTCCCAGTATGTTCGAGACAACGGGCGCCACAAAGAGATTGCACACGGCACTGACTGACGACAAGGCAATGCTCGCCTTGGCAGCAGTGGTCGAGTCAACTTGACCTCCTCCGCCAATTCCACTCAGCGCGTTGTACATACCCGGGCAGCTGTGATCATGTCAGTGATATCCTTCGAATTGCCGTCCACTTCGAGAGGAAACAAACCCGAACGCCACCAAGCTGACAATGACGATTTGCCAGAAGGGCGAATTGAACCGCCGATACGAGTTCTTGTAGCGAGGATCAAACTCCTGCTCGTACATGTCGTTGCCCGAGGAAGAGAGCTGCTCTCCTCCCACCTCTGCTGATGCTGACACCTCCTTCGACATTATGGCAACGTTGTCTTTGAATCCGGATAAACACCCACGGGATAGATGATGCAAGTCTTTGGTGCACCCCCAAGAAAAAGACCCGGTCACCGCATTATCTTATAGAAACGTGGAGGACCAATCCAGAAGATAACGTGTATGGTAATATAGCTCTGTTCTGTCCCCATGACTCCTTGCCAACTTAAGCCCGCCCGCGTAAAAGGTGGATATTTTGCGAATAGCGTGGTTCTCCCCCGCACTTATAACACTGCCCTCTCTTATCCGCGTGGGATGGAAACCGGTCTCCTAGCCGGAAATAGCTCTAGCGAATGGGGAACGTTACATTGGAAGCTTGCATTTGCAATCTAATCTCTGGAGCTCTCCCAAGAATAAGCTTTGTATGTTATCTTGGCCTGGGCCGAATTGGCATTGGCACAATGTGAGGGCGAGCTAATCAGGCGGTGGACACGCACGTTTCTCCCCCAAGAACACATGGTATAGGCTCCTTCTACAGTTGAAATTCGTTCCGCGATTGCAATAGTATCTACTATCTATGCAGTTCCACTTCCACACGTTATCTCATGGCCTTAGCACTATCGTCTAGTCTTGCTCCGGCTATCTCTACCGATAACCCAGCCACGTCCGCTCTAGCCTTCTGGTGGATGATATCGCATACCTGAGCGGGCCGCGGCTCGCTTCGTCGAATTATTTCAAACGAGAGTTATATGTCAGCTGTTGCAAAAAGCATGGTCTGATTGGGCAGGCTCTTCGTTCAACCTCAATGCCCATTTTTTCTTTTATGGAAATAGCCCGTCTCTTCCGAGCATGGGAGCAATCTGGTTATTTGTCAAGATGGTGAAAAGAGGTAGAAGATATAGCACAATGTCGGTGACTCACACGCTAAAGCTGCCACATTTTCTTTCGACTTTGAAGATTTTAATTTTCTCTATGGGCTTTTGCGAAAGAAAAAAGACAGCCACTAATTATTGCTGGCCAAAGAAATACTCTACACTGCTCGTTGATATCAAACACGAGATGGCAATGTTGTGAGCTATGGACACTGGCCGACGAAGCGCCGGATGAAGATACAAGTAGTGTGGCGGGAGCTGAAGAGTATGCGGTATAGATGCTGGGCAAGCTTCACTTGGTTCATGCAGTTAGGTCTTTAGAAGGATGCGTTGTTACAAGAGGCAGATGTCATCTTAGGTGGTTTGATCTAACAGTGAACCAACTAACTACTGCAGAATACTTACAGGCCTGTCAAGCATCACTTAGGATGTGCAGGCCGGCTAACTGACTGCCATCTTTTGGGAAGCATCCCAACTCTCTCCTGGATTCAGCGCTACCCGTCGAACAACTTGCCCAGGTTCCACACAAACGAATCCACGATAAGCATCCGGCACACCGAACCCAGTATAGCCCTCGCCTGGATTCCAGAGCACTATGGCACACAATGTCAGTTCTGAGCCTGTTCTGTGGAGACGGAGAGCGCCTACCGATGTCTTCCAGATGCTCCTGCGTCAACGCTAGGATGCTCTCCTTCTCATTGTGTACGACCACGTGGCCTGAGACGTTTGCAAAAACCTCATTGAGATCTTTCTTCATTTTAATAGGCTCTGGGTCTTTGATCCGAACTGATCCATCTTTGAGTCGGAGTGTGGCTCCCCCTAATCCTTGTATACCTATGCTGCGGCAATCCTGAAAATCTCGATAAGCAAAGAACAAACCCTACGGCCGTATTCTAGCCATTAAGAAGGGGGAACCAACAGGTACACTGAAGAAGTTGTGAAATAACGATTTGAAAGAGAATGCTGTCTTTCCTATATTCCGAACAGTGATTTTTGTTGACAGCGTTTGAGCCGCGAGCGTGACACTGGCAATTCAAAATATTCAGTCTATTGCGTTGCTTAATTGGTGAAGGAGGTAAGCATATCCATACCGATATAGGAGAGAAAAGTCGTGGGGCCACGTTTCATAGTGTGCTCTGTCTATATCTGTATGATCCAGACCAAGCAGCACATACGGACCTTGAGGACCATCTCCTTGTTCGACTATGTGCCAAGTCGATATGCGAGCGAAACCATGATACGCCACGCTGAAGTCGTTTTTCGCATGGTCCTCCGGGCTAGTGACGCGCACATCTTGGGGCGAGCCAAAGGTCGGAAAGGCCACTGGGATGCCGCCCATTATGGGTTCGACATTTTTGAAGACTGCGTTGCTGTGTATACCGTACTAAGTGAAAGGACACACGCGCGGACATAAAGATTGTACACTCACGGACTAACCCACAATCTTTCTTCCGAAGCACATTTCCAGCTAATTACTGTAGCTCCAAATCTGGTGTATTGTTAGAAGACACTGTGGGGTAGCAGGAAAGTAGTGGATTACTTGAGAATTGTCACCGAGGAGCCATTTGGATGTGAAAGGTGGATGGCTTTCGAATCGTCGGTGAGGCTCTTCATCGGATTGATCTTTCAAAGTGAGTGATACACGGATGTAGATGTCTTGACTGCCAGGAAGCATCGTATATGAAAGTGGGCTACGCTGTTCTTACGAGCTCCGAGCTCTGGCAGCGCATTAGTGAATTTAGACCCACCCTTTACGTGGGCAGGTCTAAGTTTATACGGTAAAATGTCGGCCGAAATGCATCCAAGCACCACCGGTCCAGAAGTCTCCACGATAATTCTGGTTACAGCTCTACAATGACCAGGTTGTTTCAATGGAACAGTCTTTAAGTTCAAAAATGTAGCAGTTTAACCATTGACGGCATAAAGACTCTATAGATAATTCATTGCCTGTGCACCATAAAAAGAATATGGCAAAGAAAGGGCAAGCCTTTTATGGCCTTCAAATCCACCTGCACTCCTGATATTGGGTCTCTTGATGTACGATTTGCTTCTCCGCGCGAGATGTACAGCTCCTAGCACCATTTAAGTATAACATATGCACTCGAATTTTTAGAGAGGAGAGAAATTCATATGAACAATATAACTTAACAACTCCATCCTTTGATCCATCCTCACGCCTGCTCTGCCACTAATTGGCTCTCAGAGCTCTCCTTCTCCTCCTTCTTTCCTTTCTTCACACTCCTCCATCCAACTCCCCATGCGAAGACAAACTGTGCACAGGATAGTGCGGTATTCAAATAGAAAACCTGGTCTATACTCTTTGAGTACGCCACCAATACTGCCGACAGGTCCTGCGCCGACACCACTTGGCGGAATCCGGTCGCCCCGGCCTGAATGACTGCTTCGGCATTCACAGAGGGGGCGTACTCGGGGATCTTCGTCCTAAGGCCCTGGGCAAATATAACTTCCGCCACGGCCAGGAAGATGGAACCGCCAAAGGTCTGGGCACAAGTCATCATAGCCATGGCAGTGGAGACGTCATCACCTTTGACCGCGTTTTGGATGGCGATCATGGGCTGGCTAGGTATTAGTATCTTGAGAAGGAAGGGCCAGGAATGGAAAACTCACGACCTGGGAGATGGCACCTCGACCGAATCCTACCAGTGATTCGTAGCCGGCCCAGGTAGCCACCGAGGTAGTGGGTGACAGGGTAGAGAGGAGGCCGTTACCCACGGCGTTTAGAATAGCTCCGAGAACTCCCCAAGGAAGATAGTAACCTAGCTTTGAGGCTATCGATCCTGATTAGCTTTATCAAGGAAGACAAGAAAAAATGAGAGACACTCACTCAACACCCCGGATGCCACGGCCATGACCAACTGGCATAGAATGTTTGGCAACAAGTTGACACCGCTTACCATGGCGGACTTGCCCCGAACGGACTGGAAGTAGATGGGCAGGTAGTATGAGAGAGTCATCGTAAACCCAAAGATCATCATCGATAGTAGACTGCTAGATAAGACAATCTGGTCGCAGACTAAATGACCTGGAATCATTGCCTCGATGCCCATATGCCGTTCCCACAAGGCAAAGACCACGAAAGTTGCGACTGACCCGCAGAGCAGGCCAATGACCGTCGCACTGTCCCACGAGTAGCCATTCCCACCATACTGTAGCGCCAGAAGAAGCAGTATCGAGGCCGGAGCGAAGAGCACAAATCCAATCAAGTCGAATTTCTGCAGGAAAACCGAACGCAGGATCTCGCGGGCGGGTTGTTTTGGCTTTTGGTCTGGGATGCGAGTGAAGAGCAGCAGGGCACCAACTAATGCCCCGATGGGGAGGTTCATATAGAAGCCTGAAATGGGGTCAGTACCACCTTTTGAAGGGGATAGGACCATCATAGGTTACAACACTTACACCATCGCCAAGTCAAGTAAGTCGTAAAGGCACCACCAACCAGTGGCCCTCCAACTAAGCCCAGTTGGCCAACTGCGAAAATGTCAGCACTGCGGGAAACATCAACATTGGAGAGCACCTAACACCCCATGATGACTCCAATCATCGCCGGTCTTTTCTTGATCGGCACTGCACCGGCCAGGATATTCAACGCCCCGTTCATCATGCCCGATGATCCCATTCCTGCAATCGCGCGGCCGACGATGAGCGTTTTAGACGAGTTTGCTACCCCGCAAATCAAGGAGCCCACTTCGAATATGAAGAAAAAGGAGAGGAATGTCCACTTTGATGAGAAGTAAGTGTAGAATTTCCCAGTCAGCGGCTGGAGAGCGGCACTAGAGAGTGAGTGACAGCAGTCGTTAGCCGTTTTGCATGTTGCATTTCTCCATATTGCATTGCATTCCACCATACCTAGAGATTGTATACGCACTCCCATACCATGCAACATCATCGAGCGAGTTGAATTCATTTGTAATTTTTGGAATGGCCTGGCCACGTCAGTGCGAAAGTTCATCTCTCCAGCATTTGAATGGTGGTCATACCGTCGAAACAATCGACATATCCAACAGCATCAAAAACACGACAAGCGTGATACCCGCAATCACCATAACCAGTGTCCTTCCTTCCACCCACTCTGGCTCGTATTCATCGTTTTCATTGGAGTTCTCTGCATATAGATCATGGTCCCGCGGGATGGGTTCGGATTTTAGAGGCTGGGGCTGGCTGTCTTCGCTCATGTTGGCGGCGTGATGAAGTTTTCCCTCCTAGCATATGCTGAAAATCGTCAGATTTTAAATTGGTATACAATTGAACGTTGTAGACAGACAGAAGGTGGTGGATTTTGTAACTCTTTAAGTATGGGAAGGGGAACACGGCGTTGGATGCTGCCTTCCCCGAACGCCGCTCCTTCCGTGCAAACTCGCCGGCTGGACAAAGATAATTTTGGCTATAGATTGATATTTGATTTCATTTAATTCGGGTTTGTAAGAGCATTTCAAGTAGATCTCTGTTTACATTTGAAACAAGACCCACCAAGGTATATGCCCATGTGGATGGTCTTAATTTGTAGACGTATTCAGTGTTAATGGATTGCTTCAAATGCAGTGAGCAGAACCCGAAGATTTGATTGGAGGACGTGTCTGCCCACTCTAACGTTTGAATATAGCCTGACAGAGTATACCACCTTGTGCCAACACCTTAGTAGAGTATCTTAGATAAGACGTTCAAGTTCACAATGAAGTAAGTTAGTCAATCATGAAGGAATGCAAAAATTCAGTGGAAAATCAATGGATTCCTAGCTTAATCTAGAAAGGCCAAAATCATCTCAATAAATATCGACCAGCATTATATGAACCCCCCGGTCCCAACTCCTTCCATCAACCACGCCATCTCTGATCCGTTCACAAAGCTATCCAAATCACCCATCTCCATGCTCGATAATAAAGGTTCCCCCGAGCTTTGTTCGGCTACCGCCTCCGGGCACTCTGGTAATCTTGGTAATCTTAGTGCCCACTCACTCCGAAGCTTTTGCATCATCATCCCCAATTTACTGAACGGATCGCCACACGCCCCCTCACTGCGCATCCCAACCGCCTCGGCCACCTGGCCCATGCGCGTAGCAATCTGCTCTGCAATGTCAAGTATGTCCACCGTGCCTTTCACTGCGGTCTTGTCCCATCCCGGGTAGTCCAGGGTTGATAGGCGAAAAAGAGTCACCAAGCAGTGCGACACCTGTGTAAGATAAGGGAGCGCTAGAAACGTGTATCCAGCTGGTTGGATTGTGAAAAATAGATCGAAAAACTGTTTCACTACGTGGAGACAGGCGTAGAGGTGATCAAGTCGCTGGGGGCAGAATCCCTCGTCTGCTAGAGGCTTTACTAGGGCGACCTCATAAAGACTAAGCTCAGTGTCGTACAATTGAAAGAGAATGGGTTCTAAGACAAGTTAGCTGTAAATAAAATATTCTCAATAGCCAGGCGATCCGCATACTGTTTTCAGCCATTTGAATGGGGATCTCAGCCTTGATCGTCTCCAACTGTGACTGGAGTGCCTTGAGATGAAAGGCGGCTAGAGCCTGCGACGCATTAAGGCCATACAGGCCCTCACTCCAGGGACCTTGAAGAATCTGGTCCGCGAGTAGTCGGGTGCGCGTGAGTTGGACTAGCACCCCATCACCAGACGATTCTTCACTGCGCGCTAAGATATCAAGACATTCCTTCATATGCGGGGTCCATCGCAGTGGATCCATTCGACCAAGGAACTGCGAGATTCTGTACCAGGTCTGTTAGTTCAATGTTCAATCCCTTTGCCAGATATGGGCTCTTACATGGAAGTCAGCACAAAGCAGCTCAATACTGCCCGACGTTCGTTCATCGTGCGCAGAGTTGAAATTGATGCTTTCAAACCCGGCATGTGGCCTACGGCATTGGAGTTCGAGACTGTCATGCAAAGGCTCGGAGGTGCGGGCTTGTTGAGGCCCAGCTCAAAGACTAGCCCGATCGCCATCTGGGAATAGATACAGAGCGATGACTTTTGCGGCTGGCTGTGAAACGTGACCCTGGGCGATAGTAAGCGACGAAGGGAGAGAAACTTCAGCAAATACATGTCTTTGAACCACTATGGGAGATGCGAATGCCATACCATGCGAGATATACCAACACTCCCTGCAATAGATCCAAGGACTTATCGCAGTCAACTAGCAGCCGCTTCCCCGCCAGCTCCCGGATCTTCACACACAAGGCTGCTTGACGTGCTGCATGCTTACTTTCAACAGCCATAATACAACGCCACAAAAATGGTGACTGTCGTTTCAGATCACAAGCGCTTGTTGTGGCTGGTATGTGGATCAACGGGAAGAACTGTAGCCGTTGAGTTCGAAAAGTTTGCAGAGACTCTTCTTCACTTGCTAAAGTTTCTTCGTCCTCTCTTTCTGATTCGGCTTCAGTTTGTCCCGTCTCCAGAGCCTCAGCTTGCCCCCGGACTGGCGTTGGCAGATCCGTCCCACCACCGGAGGAGGAGGTTAGCAGCGACATCAAGCTTTCCATTGTCCGTTCCAGCTGGACTGACCTGGACAAGGTCTGAGGCTTGGTCTTGCGACGCCCTTGAGGAACGCGGCATTCCTTGTTCAAACGATTACATCTGTGAATGACATCAAACTCAAATACATTCCTCAACGAGTTCACATCCCAATGCGTGAATAGTCTGGATAGTCTCCTTCCGCACGGAGTTGGTCCACTCACCTTTCACAGCGGCCGCCACCACTCCGGGGGACGCAACGACACTTGGCACGAGCACAGGTGGCACAGGCATTTCCATAAGGCAGAGGCGACCGCACTATGGGCTCCATCCTGACCGATCACCTGCTTAGAGATCTCAGCCGCGTGGAAGAGGAAGACAAGCGGGGGGGGGGGGGGGGCGAAGGATCAGGAAAGGGAACGGGAAAGGAAGAAGAGCAGGGACAGGGATCGGAAACGGCATTGGACGAACGCCGCTCGAACTCCGCTCAATCTTAATCAGCCACCTCCACTCACACAGAAGTGAGTGAGTGAGGCTTCCGTCATATACTAACTATATCCCAAGCCGATGCACATAGTTTAGGGTATCATGCTAGACTACACTTGGTAGTACCGCTAATAGTGGCTGTGATTAGATCTTGCAGAGGTCGATCATTGACTTCTACAAAATGCGATTTCCTCAATGATTCTAGTTAAATAATACAAAACAACTCCAGATAATTCATAGCCTGAATCAAGGTTTCTGTCCTGCTTGGAAATGTTATCGCGATAATCTGCAACAGTATATAGACCCATTTTGAGCAAAGGCATCACAGACTTAGCTAGTGGGAATGGATCTAAATATCAATGGGGCTGATCAACGCCAACGCAATCTACCCGGGCCTCTACAATAGTTCAGCCCTCCGCGTTTCCAACAAAGCGTCCCTTTAGCTTTACTTCTAAACCCTCAGTCGCCTACTTCTGGTAGCAGTGATACCCTACGAGATGTGTACTATGTTTCGCTGTATGGTTCTGGCCTGCATTTAGAGATTACTCGAGGTTTCTCTGACCAGATACCGTAGTTTGCACCATCAGAGTAACAATATATATTCTCTTGCTATTTCTGTATAATGTAGATGGTTCTTTGAATAAGATCGTGAGCTCAGACCCAGGGTGGACATAGTGAAGGATAAGGCTATTTGAAGTTTAACAAAGCACAAGGCTTAGCACAACTTCTAGACTGAAATGTAACTTTTAATCATGAGATTGTGTTCACTTAACTATATTTGTCTGTTTGTATATATCTTATATGGCTACGTCATACAGCATAAAATGTTGCATCTGTGGGTTCTTTAATATGCAACTTGATGATAAGCCGACTGCGCCTTCTCCCAGCAATTTATACTATAATGTGAATGTCTGCTCTATCTCTTAACTCAGTAGTAGCTGCAGAAACACTGAATGAAGAACATTATAATCTCTGAGTTTGTAGTAGCAATAGAGACTAATATGTTTTCGGCTGGGTAGATAACCACAAAATTATGATGGTCTCTCTATTATTGGTCAGTTATAAAAAAAATCAGCTGCAAATATTGCTGGCAGTCTTTTAACTGTCTTCTATCGAGAAAGTTCGCTTTAATAATAGAAATCACTATTGAAATCCCAACAGCGAGTGCAGATTTAAGACTTGGAGATGTTTTAATCGGCCAATCGTCCTTTCAATATGGTGGCGTGGTCCTAATGGCTTTGGTAAG
This sequence comes from Eurotiales sp. R13A2, assembly GCA_023625935.1. NCBI lineage: Eukaryota > Fungi > Ascomycota > Eurotiomycetes > Eurotiales > Eurotiales sp. R13A2. The sequence goes on along the minus strand of JAMAFV010000013.1, from coordinate 145,445 downwards.
AGCTGGTCCAAACAGACATGCTGCGTACTCGGGCTGGGTTTAGATATATTCTCCCCCGGCTCCGGAATTCGCTACAAAGTCAAAAGGGTTGGATGACTAGACAGCTTAACTAGTAATGACTGATTTGGAGTAGCGAATAGCACGCAAGGCCAGGTCATTTGATAATATTGTTGATACTTGATTTAATATGACTATCAGAATCGTACTTAGGAGCCAATATGAACCATATTTTCTAGTAGCAGCGACCACTTTCAAAGAGGAACTCTAACCCCCCATGAAGTTCGTCCGCACATAGCTCTCACTAGGCTGATTGTTTGGTCACGATCCATTTTTGATTATCGCCACCGTGCCACCCCCAACTATGAACGAGAACACCGTTCCAGCTAAATCCAGCGGCCATGTCTAGTACGCAGTTGCCATGGCCAACATTGACAATCCTATACCAAGTGTGAGAACAAATACTGATGTGAGAAACTTCTTGTATAACTGTTATCATCTTACCGATATACGTCCTGTCCCAGGGACTCGATTTTCCAGTGAGCCTCCGGACGATCAGGGTTATCAGTGCTCAAGGTGACTGCACCATTATTTCCTTTTGCAATTTATTAGATTCCTTTCAAATGGAGAGAGGATGCACATAGCACTAACCCGGTGAAACCGCAAACGAACCGGTATGTTCATTGACCAGGAGATAAGAATCATCGTCCTGACGAGTCAAAGTCGCCGCCCAGATCTGGCATTTATTACTCCAGTTACTGGTTCCTACTTCCTCCCTGTGCCCACGGTCAGTATAAACCTTTATGTAACCAAGCAATGAGATTTAATGTTTGTCCTTACCAACCGCAGACGCGGTTACCGTCGACGTTAAACATTGTGCGGGACTTTACATTCTTAGCATAGAACCGGAAGACAACCGGACGTTGTCCGATCTTGCTAGCTTGACCTTCTTCGGGCATGTTGAGCAGGATATTGATATTGCTTGCTCTTTGCTCTTGATAATTTCCTGCAAAAAAAAGGGTGCTCCTAGAGATATACATGTCGTTTTCGGGAAAACTGGAGAGCAACTGTAGGTAGCTCTGTTGCTGTCTAGTCGGTTCGGATTGCACTTTTCCTACGAATCTAGACCTCGTTCTCAGGTGACGCCTTCAAAGTTGACTTGCGCACATTTCTTCTTGGCATTCATTGTATGGAGTACAAGATTGGCGAACTACTACGTACTACGCCACAGCAACATGGCCCACTTTCGTGACAGCTCACGCCCGCTTACTGGGGTGATGGTAGCCGACGAACAGAGGCAAAATAAGCGCCCGCGGGAGGGCCGCGCCGTTCCGCCCCACCCGGAATGAAGCTTAAAGCTCGCCAATTTTTACTACGTCTCACCAGGGCAGAGATCATATCAGAATGGATCATGGTATGAGATCCAGACGCTTCCATTATTTGCCCCTCAAGTAGCGGTGAATGTGATGGAAAAAGGTCCGCGTGATGTTCTGACGACGGAGATGACGAAAACTCCGCTTCGATCATATCTTAGCTCGGCTTTAATCTCCTCATACTATTATCCCAATCCGCCGGGAAAGGGCCCATACAATCTTAAAGACCGTTATGTGATAAATAGTGAATAAAGCATTCTACGAGACTCGTGGATATTCTATCATCAGTAGCACAAGAGAAAGAATTGGAAGCCATGTCTACCTTTGTTAAGCTAGAGAAAGCAGCGCGTCGTCGCACCACTCTCAACACGGGAGATGAGACGCAGTACTTCGACCAGGTGGTCGCTATCTCCCAGGATATGATCAATAAAGCAATGAAAAAGCTCTATGATAATAATGAGGCTCTGCAGACATTTCCTGAAATCAATACCAGTATGTCATTCTCATGTTTCCTAAAGCTGTTCTAAAAGCTAATGGGACCATCGACAGCCCATGGCAGTCTCGTCGGGGATCTCGAGCCGCCAAGAATTTTGATCTTGAACAGAAAGAATGTCTCCAACCAAGTCTACTGGCAGATTGCCTTCAAGGATGGACTTCTGAAGGCCGTGGCCCCTCATTCCACCTATGAACTCAGTGTCAAAGGCTGGGTGATCAATGTGCGTGTCCCTCTAGGTGAGTCCATGAAACAGCCTTTCTACCTTAGCTCTCCAATCATGAGTTTCTTCTGACGAAAAACTTGGATGTCATAGCGATCGAGAGTTATCGCCCTGAATCTACCGATGGATCTGAAACTATTGCGAGGAAAAAGAAAATGTGGGATGAACTGCACGAAATCTTCACGTACCCTGGCAACTACAGCCCGCAGCGGCTGTATGCAAAGTTTTCGTCTGCAGCATGGTCAGACTTCATTATAGAAGAGTCGACTATTATTGTTGGTGGTAAGGATCTGCGAGATAAGAAAATCGACCAGGAAGTGGCCGATTCCCTCAAATCTGCACTAAATTCGGCATTGATGAGCTTTACACAGAAGCGGCAAGCGGATGGTTTGACAACCATTGGAACAAAGTTTGTCCGGAATAAGACAAATGATGACAAGCAAGGTAGGAGAATTCGATACCCATCCTTCATGCAAAGTGGCAGAAGATGAAAGAACAGACTTGGGCTGACTACTACGGGTTTTTAGAAAAAAACCCAGCGCGGTTCCGTAAGTTGTGCAAACCTGATTTTTGTGGTGTAATTTGCTGATAGAAGCCATTAGCACCAAAAGAAATGGTTCATCAGACTTTCCCTTATTGCCTTAAGCATGGCAATACCGGTGTTACTGAGTACCCCGAGGGTGGAGAGGGACTGGAAGACCCAGGCTCGCGTAACTGTCTTCTTTATTGTGAGATCTGTGAAACAGGAGAAACAGAGCGCAAGCACACAATGCCCACGTCCAGTCTTAGGTGAGATAACAGATTGGTCATTAGAGGCTGAGGCATTCTTTCTAACTTCGTTCTAGTCGCGAAGGAGTTTTTACAACAATAGGAGACGGCGTAGGGAAAGATCGGATAGATGGCACCTTTGCAATCAGTCACCAGCTCTTTTTTGAAGTATTCCTTCTGAAAAACTTGCAGCAATTTGTCTTCGAAACACAAATTTGCCCTGGGGTGCCTACATTCAAAGATACCCCCTATGCAACCTCGGTGGACTTTACTTACACGATTGGTGGAAATACTGACCCCGCAAAGCAAGACTATAAGAGCGATATTTACGCCTTCAAACGAATCAGAGAAGGCGACCGTGACCTCTATCAGGCTAATGTAGACGTTTCGTATATTTCAAACCCGCCTTATAAAAATCCACAGATCCCGTCTGGCTGGTATACAACATATCGCAGTTCCGGTCTGTCCGAAACCTTTCTCTGGCACCATTCTTATGTGTTAACTTTTGCGCACAGGCAGCCCAATCGTCAAAGTATCATGGAACAAGGAGCCCAACCTAATCACGGTCGCTGGCGAATGCCACTACATTGTAGAAATCAGGTCTTCGAAGACTAATGCCCTGGATCCCTCCCAAAACCTGATGAATTCCGTCTATTACTCCTCGTAAGTATTACTGTCTGCTCGCGCTATACAGCAGAAGTATACTGATATATGAATGGTACATAGGGACATTTACGATATCAACTGGAAATTTGATATCCGGGTGTCCGTGGAAAATGGAGAATTGGCACTCAAGCCCGTCGTCAACCCTAATTTCCTGAAGGTGACCGGCAAGACTCAGGCAATGGGCCTTGTTGACGCCGAAGCAGGTCAGACTGAAACAATCAGAGAAAGGATCTTGACATGCATGAACAAGCAGATCAAGCATCTAGAAGAAGAAGTTTTCAGTAAAGGATTCAACTCGCAGAACAAGTTTATTTATGCAGGTACTGGCCAATTCGACTTTTCCGACGTCATGTTCAATGACCGTGGCGATGTCCTTGCGACGATCGATTACGCGGAGTATGTGCTCTTATCTATCCCCCTCTCACTTTGCTCCGGAATGAATTTGATTATTTTGGGATCTAACAAGGTTTCGTACCAGTTTCTCTTTCGATGAAATCATAAAGATCCCGGAGGACGAGGAAGTTGGCGATGCTCCGGATACTGGTGCAGAAACACTACCAGTCACTCACACGTCTGAGGTTCCTATCTATGCGCCGCTACTCACTTGGGCTGTGTCGACACCTGTGACCGCGTCTCCAGAGGAGAAAAAGCAGCCTAAGCCCCGGAAGCGGCCAGTAAAGCCTGTAAATCCGACACCAACTGGACAGCCAACTACTGGGGATAAGCCTTCACCAGATTCAACGGTCTCCCAGGCCTCTATAGGCAAGGGAAAACACGAAGAGCAGCCAACGCAGCAAGCGCCAACAGAACCGGAAAAAGATCGTCGAGTCTCCGTCATTTTGACTGGCACTAACAGCAGTGATAAACCAGTCGCCCTGGATGGGATAGACATTCTAACTGTCACAAGTAAATATGGCACCGAGCTTTTCAGGCCATCGACATTCAAGCTTGCCCCGGAAGGTGACTTGAATGATCTACAGCTTTCAGTGGCTTGCTACCCTGAAGGCTCGGTCGAGCTGGGTCAGCCTACGATTACGATGAATAACGAAACGGTCGGCGTCTTGTTCTTCAACGGAAAATCGGGTGTCTTGAACATCCCGCCGAAAGCGAGTATCATTGTGTCTGCCAAAGGTATTTCGGGGCGTAGCGGACTCACCTGTGATATTGATGTTACTGAACACCAACTGCGCGAGAAAGTGGACGAAGAGAAAAGGGTTAAATTGAGGCTTGGAGTGCAATTAGTTTGATGGGTTTCCCCTCCGCTAAAGAAAGTACGATTTTTGTCACTCTTGTCTGTTACACTGAGTTTTATGGCGTTAGTATTTATCAAGTTTGGTGTATCAAAGCAGTTACACTTTGTTTCCACATATTGGTGCAAAATAAATCTTTCCAGACGCATACCCGGCTTCAAAGCTTTTGCCATCATATGTTCATCTAAAAGTATTGGAACTCTGCGTTTTTGATCTCTAGACGAAGTACTTACAGGTTTTGAAGATTTTAACTTCACAACTAGGTTTAGAAGATCCTGAGTTACACCTCCTGTTTGCTTGAAATGCAGGAATTGATCACACTTGTGGAGAATGGCGGATCCTCTTATGACGCCCAAATAATCTAGCTACAGACACCAAGCATATTAGCCAAGGAGCGATTGCGTGAAGTGGAGAGATCTACGTAATGGTTGGCAACCTATTGAAACACGTAATTAAACTAGAACAAGACAATTAGAATTGGCAATTGACTGATCGACCAAACACTCCAGGATGAAAAGCTCCCACGCGTCCTAGGGGTAATATGGGAGACCTATGATGAATTGGGTCGTTCGGTGGAATTCGATGGCCCTGGCTTCGGTGAATCCTTCGCGTGATCCCAATTCGTCAGGGCAAGATCGAATATCGTCTGTCTGGCAAAGTCCCCTATTTCGAACCTCTTCAGATTGTAGTGGTCAAAACCCTCTTTCCAGTGTGGCTTCGTAATATGTTCAAAAGTTTTCCCAATGATCCATGCCCCGGCCATGGTGACGATGAATGAACCTGGATGCAACCGAGCTAGCATAATAACTGAGCCGCCATAGCCAATTCCTTTGTCGACTCCGTAGGCAACACCACTGGCCAACATGTCGGCGACATTGTGATCCTGGCCCTTATATGTTATAATATGTGTGTTCATGATGTTGTCAACAGACAGCTTTGCATTTTGAGCGGTGGCAGACACGCTCGTTGCCATCTCTTGAATGGTAGCAGACGCGCTTGTCGTCGTATCCAACAATGTTCTCGTCGTAGCTTGATGCATAGAGAGGATAGTCTGGGTTGTGTTCGTGATTTGATCACCTATCCCGTTGAATGTTGTTCGGAATTGGTTCATCCTTTGAATCCCATGATTTGCCTCTTGTAAATAGGTCTGCTGTGTATGCTGCTGGTTCATACTCCGGGTTATGGAGTTCACGTGATCCATTGGCTGCATTTGCTGTTGTCTCTGTAACATTTGTGCCGCTACCATTTCGCCTATGGTTGGAAAGTTTGGGGTGGCTGGAAATTTCATCCGTCCTGATTTATCAACGAAGTTGATGGGATCATTCCCAACATAAACGAAAAGATTGAGTCCATCAACTAGACCGCCGGGATCAGGCGTTATCCATCGCCCAATCCACCAGGCATAATAACGAGCCTCGCAGTAATCCAGGCTCGTTTCAGGGTCGCGCTCATATGCCGCGTAACGGTAGGCGGAGGGTGCCTCAGTATCCTTTCCACAGGCAGAATATGTGACAGCGCCAAAAGGTGAATGCTCCTCGTAGCTAACAATTAAAGCATCATCACTGACTTCGAGATTATTACTGAGCTGGTAGCGGGTGAGTGGCCTTGATTGTTGGGTTAGGCCATCTTTTTCAATCAGCGCGACAAGATCTAATCCGGTGATATGCGCGGTGGATTTCTGACTCTGCAATTTCTGCCCATCACCGGTGTAGGTTTGGTATTGCGTATAGTCGACGAGATATATGCTCTCCCTCAATTTTCTCCCCCTTTCAGACACGTCATCATGGGCGTCTTGGGTTACCTTACGAAGACGATGGCCATTCTCGTCGTAGACATACCAGGTGGTCTCGGGGCTGCCAGAGTTTACTAGCTGTCTGGTTGAAGAGCGCATTCGATTGCTGTGATCCCAAGTAATGCTTGGAAATCCCGGCATCGATGTCATAAGTCCCATTAGACCAGCATCTCCGTCGTACGCATAGTTTTCGGGTGGCCCCCCAATAGATGTCCCCAGAAGCTGGTTACTACCGTCCTTGTAGATGTACCGCCGAGTCCAGTCAGATACCGAGCCGTCCGAGAAAGGTCGGTGCGCGAGGGTGAGAATGTTATTTGCCAGGTCATATTCATAAAGTTCTACGTACCGGCAAAGCTGATCGCCTGTCCCAGGAGGCCCCTTCTGAGTAGTTGGCCTACTGCACGCAGTATACGGTTTCATACCTCGTCCGTCGCCTTTTCGTTGATCGATCTGCTCACGGCCCGACGCTTGTACCAGCCTTCCAAGACCGTCATAGGTAAACTGTTTTGCAGCACTGACGCGATTGTTCTGAAAGAAAGTTATGGGCTGGGATTCATCTTCCTCGTGTATCACTCGATGGAAGCAGTCATGCTCGTATCGGATATCTTCTAACATCGAGCCACGTCCTCGGCTAGTGCGTTTACGGATCAATCTCTGTGATAATTGATCGTAGGCATTCTCTGTCCTGCAATTGTTACCATAGTCAATGGCAACTCGATTATGGAATGCGTTGTAGGTGATGTTGGTGATGAATGGCTGCCACTCCACTTGGGTTCCGTCGCATCTCCATAGTACTGACTGCAGCAAGCCATGAGGAGTGTAAACATGTCGAGTTTGGTTCCCGGCTGCATTCTTGGACCATATCTTGCGAGCCTGTAGATCATATTGCGAGAAAGTTGTATAACTCCCCAGCTCTAGGCGAACGAGTTTCTGCCAGTCGAGTGTTGTGGTATATTCCGCAGCAAACCGAATCGACGATCTTGTAAGGTTTCCTCGGAAATCATAAGCTTCATGCAGTTTTACGCCAAATTGACCACGGATTACAACGACTTGTCCCCGCTGGTTGTTGACGCAAGATTTGTCTGCGTGCTCAGGGTGCTCTCCATACTCTCTTTGCTCACTAAGAATCTCATTCCCCTTTGGCGTAAGCTGCGTACGCTTCTCAAGCGGCCGACGAAGTAAATCATAACTTATCCGATTCACAATTTGTCGACTATTCCATTGAATAACGACATTATTTATAATATCCGACACGGTCCACTCCTCGCCGCTGTCCATTAGTTTGCGATACAGTGGTTGGCCGAGGGGGTTATATTGAACCCGCTCTACTACTCTTTTCATGGCATCGATGGTGCTTTCAATATTGCCCCAGTCGTCGAAGACACGACTCTCAGTCTGCTTAAGGTGTTTTGAGTCTCGCACAGTGATAATCTCTCGCCCTAGGGCGTCAAGGTACACAACAGTCGGGCTCTCTCCGTACACTTTTGACTGTGAAGCTGCCTGAGTGCGCCCATTCAATAAACAAAACTGCTCGTATGAGGGGAGATAGCTCTGTGATGAAAGTCCCTTGAAGGCTGCACCAACGTCAGGATCCGTGGTTGGATCTGAAACGGAGATGGTGTCACCTTCATCAAACTTAGAATGGGACCATGTCCCGATTACAACCTTTGACCATGTATGATCAGGGTTCAAAGTTGCTACTTTGCGATTAAGGGCATCGTGAAAATAGATGGTTGCAGCTGGGTCGCCAGCGGGGTGCCAATTGGGCTGTGCGTGCAGGAATGGGTTATATTTTCTCATCACAGTTGAGTCATGGTGTTGCTCGAGACCGCTGAAACGCCATTCTTGACCCGTATAAATAGCAGTCTGTAGTGGTGCCTCGGACGCATTGAGCCACGTGAAGCTAATTTCCACTTTTCCTTGCTGGGCCTCATCAGAGACATTCGAGTGTACTGACCTCCGGATGACAGCTCTAACTGTGGGTTCCATAACTCCTTGGCCTTGAGATCGGATAAACCGATGTGAATCTTCAATGATTCTTTCCGTGGCGCTACCCAGAATCCTAATGGCCTCGGATTCGGTCGGGTTGTTGAAAAACGCTTCTCTCTCCGTTGAGGAACAAGAAGGAAGGTTCTGCAAGCTATCACCAGGCTCATCTGGCTTACCACTGTGCGCCTTCGCTATGAGCCGACCAAGACAGTCGTACGCAACTTCTTGACAATTTCCATTGATGTCGATAACTTTTTTCACCGCCATGTGAATGTAATCGTTGATGGCTTGTATGACGTTTCCGACGGCATCGGTGCTGGTGGAGGGCATTAGATACCACTGATCCATTGAGATCTTGGATATGCCTCCAAAAGGATCGATCGAAATCGTCGGTTGGTAGAAGCTCTGTCGGGCGATTCTCAACTCATTTGCACCGTCCAGGCTGAAACGAGTCTGTGATGAAGGCTGCCACCACCGCATCGTGTTCTTGTCTAACTGCACGTACCCGGCCGCTTGAAGGGTTTCATTTATCTGAGCCATAGAAACGGACTTGTTGCTTCCGTACGCAGCTTCCATAATTTCGTGTGTCATGGCAAGCTCGAGGGATTGGTCTAACACTACCGGGGCTTGTACTTCACCTAAGTTTAGATGTTGCTGGAGGTCCGCGCTGCGATAATATTGGTAATGCTCCCGAGTGAGTCTTTTGAATTGACCATTCGAGCTCGACTTCTTGTCGTCTGGAAAAAGTTGGTGTACACGTTGCAGCATGTTGCCATTTTTGCTGCAAATTGTTTCGTACTCAAGTAACTTCGATGGAGGAGACAGTCCGTACAGGCGGTACTCTCGGCTCACAGTCGGCATCTGTTTATAGAAATGATCTTCAGAGAAGTCTATAGCGTCGCTGTATTTAATCTCCTTGTACACTGCAATAGATTCGGGATCACCGTTGCTAATATCATGTGGTATTGAGTTTGCTGTTGGCGCATATGCGATGCTGATGGACTGGACAACATCTCCAAACTCATTCACAGCCAGCGTGAGCTCGTGCTTCCGCCGTGGATCGGGTTTGTTTCTCTCATAAAAGCTTTCTAGAGTCTCGCGCGGCTGTACCCTGTATATTCCAGGAATACGTCTCTCCTCTACCGGTTTCTGCACGCACACCAGATTGTAAGTTGATTCAAGTACCTGATACGGCACATGAGCCTTTTGTGACCCGTCGTCCCCATACACTTCTTGACGTGCGATTTTACCCTTCAAGGCCCGATGCATCTCTCTGTGCTCCATAGGTGACACATACATCGACGCAATTGGTTGTTTAATCTGTGGTTGTGACCACATATGTTGAATTGCTCCCAGTCCTTGGGGAGAGCCCGTGTAATACCATTGACGTCGACGGATAGGAGTACGACTATATCTATGTTCGTTGGTACCGCCGGTGCCGCTGCCTGGAAGTGTGAAGACAGTCTTTTCAAACTCGTCGACCATGGCGAAACCGCGGAATTCTCTTTCCACTCCATCATAGAACCCATCGTGGTATATGTACCGGGTTGTGGTAGAGCGACCATCGGGAATGTCAGACTGCACAATAGTGTCAACACATTGCACTGGAAACGGAAGCTTATCCGACCAAGGTCTACCCCGACGTTCATCCTTAAGTGCATACCAAGTGGATGGTCGGTATTTGGCAGACGTGAAATGCCCGCTCCCGTTGCTATACGATGTGAGTAAGCCTGGTTTGAGGCCAGCGGTAGCATCGATATAATGCAGGTCCAGGGTGGCACCAGATCCAGGACCGCTCCAGCAGATACAACTAGTACCACTACCAAGTAGGTCTACTGTAATAACATTGGACATCTGGTCTATAGCTGGAAACGACGGAAGGAAGGCCGGTTTTTCACGCCAGGAGTTCCCACTGAGGTTCTGGTAAACGAATAGTCCTCCTTCTGGCGGTAGGTACAGCATATCAGCTGTACCCGTACCCGTAACATCAGCCAAGTGAATACGCTCACTGACCAGATAACCACCTCCTTGACTCAGATTTGGTGTGTTCTGCATAATCACTTGGGTACCAAACCTGCCGTATCCCAAATTGGGCCAATAGGACACTTGGCCAGCGCGAACAAGGACGATGTCCGTTAGGCCGTCGCCCGACATATCAGCATAGAATATCCGAGAAAAACTGTCTTCGTGATACAAGGCCGGTCCATTCGTTCCCAAAGGGACTCTTGTTGCAGGACCAAACCCTTCCAGACCACGACACTCATGCCATACCACTTCCCCTGCAAAGTCATCGATCCACATCAAATCTGCGAGACCATCGCCGGTCAAGTCAATCCTCACGAAATGGGGACTTCCAGCTGCATCCGTTCGTAATTCTTGCGGGATGGTAAGAAACGGCTGGAAATCATCCCATCCGCTGTCTCTGCGACGGGTATAGAATCCTTCCACCCGACCGTCCGTATTGACTGAGACCGCATCCAGTTGTCCGTTTCCTTGCAGATCCGCAAAATAGTGATCTGCTTGACCAGCTGGCTTGGTGTCGAGCATTTGGACAGCACCAAATCCGCAGCAGTCATTCGTTTGGCCCTCTTCGTCCAATCTACCAACGTTTTCGTTTCTCTGATAGAACCAGGCTCCCTGCTTCATCTCGTATAGAAGGCCAGGACAGCCATCACCGTTGAGGTCCAACCATTGAATCTGTGGACATTGCCGACCTGGAACACCCTGTAAGGAAGAAGTATCATACGTTTGCACCTCGACCTTGTCCCAGTTGCATTGTTCGCTGTAGGTGAACGATAATGGGGGCAACTCTTCAGTTTCGTACTCGCCGTTGGAACACAATGTGTGACCTGCCCTGAAGATCTCGGTCAAGAGCGCTCCGTCCGGCTGCTCGTTATATACCAGCCTTGTTGATCCGACGAGGTAGTCCTGCTCGTGAAGGACCTCCGGTATATGGTGGAAAACCAAGATACGGCGGCAAAGTCGCGTGGTACGGATCTCAAAACCAGCAGAGAACGTTGAGAACGAGTCTGCACGACACAGAGCCGGTTGTGTTAATTTCGTTGTGGGAGCTGTCATGCTGTGCTCGCCATAATCCAAAACAACCTCATAGAGCCAGTCATCTGCAGGAACGGGCTGAAATTTCCATGTTGACAAGTCACGACAAGGACGGCGATTGCTGTATCGGATTGACTTCAGATAGGGTCTACCATCTCCAGCAATATAGCAGTGTTGCATGGCATTTCCGAACGCGTCATACGTACTCTCCAGGAGCCAGGTGAACGTCTGCAAGCGACCTCCAACTTCCCCTTGGATACGGGCTGCCTTGGTAAAACCGTAAAGCCTGGTGACATTGTCCGGGGAGACCATGCGCCAGAATTGATTTTCAGGGTCCGCTTCCTCTGACCAAAGCTCGATCCTGCTCGCATCTACATCGACCCGTGGTCTATAACGAACCACATTCCATGCTTTCTCACCATAGGCCTCCTTCACCTGAAAAGTGCTCTTGGGCTCGCCAGACTGGACCAAATCATCGAACCCGGAAGCCACAAAGACATCGGAGGAGTCGTAGCGCGGTAGTTGCTTCATGGTTTTGCGTGAGACTTGCGCAATGCCCAGTTGCCAGCCCTTTCCGCAGATACCATTACCACCCCCAGAGTCATAGGCCAGGTCGAGCTGTGGTTGCATGCCGGAGCGTCCGGGGGTGGTCCAAATTGGTACGGAAAGAGAAAGTGTACCGTTGGACGGATTGATACGAAACTGCCCATCCAGGGCCCGTTTAGCCAGTCCCTCTATGTTCGTTGTTATTTGGGGGACAGAAATTGAAGGCAAATCGACCATTGTTGAACTCGATGCTGCAGTGCTCGTGGTTCTGTTATTTTGCCCCTGGGCAGGACCTGACCATCCTGGAGGTACCCGCGAGCCTTCGGAGGCTCGAGACTTGGTTCTTCCTTGCATTGAGTCTACAGATTGAGGTAATGATTTGAAGAATTCGTAGGACTTGAAAAGAAATAAAAAACAAGTCGAGGTGCCCTCGTGGAGTTGTCTCAAGTGCGCGTCGATGGGGCGGCCGAGGCATACGTATGATACCCCTCTCCTCTGGCTTCACACCTGTGCCTTGAGGTTAGTTTACATTCTCAACATGTCTTGCGCCTTTCCCTTTTGAAGTCAAGTTAGGGCTGGATGCTTTCGAATCGCTTCTTGTGACCGCCAGTATGACCGCGTGTTCGACCCGCCACCAGCAGCCACCAGTCTAGACTGCGGGAGGCGGTAAAGTTCAAGGGAATTTAAGCCGAAGCAACAGGCATATATCACTCCAGACCACAGCCTAGCTTCGGGATTAGGGAATCAGGTTTGCGGGGCAAACACTCGATCAAAATACCACTGAAGACGCTTTGTATTGCAGTAGCTTTGTTTTTGGTTTCTTAATTGGTTTTTTCTTTTAGTTCTGCTTAATCATGGCTGCGTGTCTTAACCGACCGAATGTTGTTCCGAGAGATATAAATGGGCCGAGTTGTAGTGTCGGTCAAATGGTGCATCTCCTATCCATAAAAATCTCAATAACCTAGAAAACAATTACAATGAGCGAGACTACAGAACTGGGTGCTGCATTGCGGCGTGTCTGGGATAGTGTCTTTCCTTCTCCTGACAAACAGTTGCCAGTCGCATTGGAGACTCTGTTGAAGAATCCCGCGGTCAAATCCCTACGAGATGCTTTGCAGAAATACTGGCCAAAAGGCAACATGCCGTCTCAATTAGCTCTCTTTGCGGACCTACGCGATCAGTTGCAGCTCCCTGCTGCAGACTTAGAAAAGGTCATCATCGACGGACGCTGCACCTCCATCATACAAGTGGTCGAACAGTATTACCAAGTATGGCGAGAGACCGCCAGTATGCAAAAATATGCAAGCCGGCTGTTTGAAAAACAGCCCGCTTGTGTACTGGCACATCTTATCACCGAGAAAGTGCTTCCTCTTTCCGATGATATTGGCAGCACTCTATCTGACTTGTTGCAATCCTATCCGGCTGACTTCGACTTCCTCCGCCAATCGCCCGACGCAATGACCAAGAAGGTGCACGACGTTCTGCAAGAAAGCGAGGATTATGCACCTATTGTGGAAGTTCTAGAGACTTTTCAGAGACTAGGCCAAATCATCGTTGAGCCAGAGAACTTGGCGGCATTAATGGCCCAGGGTTATAAATCAGTCGAGCGAGTTGCATATACAGCCAAGGAACCATTTTACCAGCAGATGATGCCTTTTGGGATGGTACGAGAGCATGCCGTCCGCATTCATAGCCAAGCAGTTTCTCTCCAGGTGCGTTTGGAGCAGAACTGGATGACTATGCTTCAAGGTCAACAAAACTTCCTCGCCACTCCTGAACTTTCTCCGTCGGATATCAGCGATGCGGAATCAGTTGCGACCACAGATTCCGGCTCAGGGTCACACCAGAAGGAGGTGTTCAAGTCTGAGAGTTTGTCCGACTGGTTTGGCGATCTCGATGAGGTGGCCTGTGATGAGTGTTGTTCCGTCACCAGTCCGGCGGCCTACCTGGTAGATCTGCTGCGCCTGCTAGAAGTAACACCGTGCCAATTGAAAATACAACAAATAAAAGATGGAATCAAGTTAGGTGGCGTGAAGGATTCCAGGAAAGACGGTGAAAAAGACACTCTGTTGAACCGTCTGTTCGAGCGAAGACCGGACATTGGGGATCTGCTACTGTCCTGTCGTAACACCAAAGAAATTGTCCCATACATTGACTTGGCGAACGAGGTTATGGAGTCCACCGTTCAACATCTTGAGCGATCCTTGAAAAGGGGCGATGAAGTTACAAAAATGACGATCAAAGCATTCGACGCGGATAGCGTGGCCCAACACCATGAACTCGACGGAGCACAAAACACCCAATCTGATATTTACGATGAGTATATAAGCCAGAGGATTTTCCCAGCTCACATATTTCCATTTGACCACAGTATGGCCACCTTTGAGAATTACCTGACGGCAGTGGGGATATCACTGGATGAATTATATCAGTCCTTTTGGCCTCTGATAGATGAAAGTGATGAGCTGGCAGCTGCGTACAAGGACACGCTTCCGCGCCTTCACTCAGCCTGTGTGCTAGGCTTGTCTGACGTCGACTTCGTCGCATTGACGGGACAGAGCATCTGGTCTTCATTTTTGACTCGAACTAATGTCCCATTCGAAAGTCCTGTGGGAAACAATCGCACAAAGCCGATTGAACTCCCCGCCTACTGGGGATACGAAGGCAAAGGGGCAGAAGCCACCATGCTGGACACTAAGAATGGTACTGGTCTTCCATTCATCAAAAAACAGTTGTTGCCTCGCCTTGCGATAAAATTTGAAGTCCTGGTCGACGTTCTCCGGAGCGAGTTCATGGGCAACACGCTCGTTGTGGCACTGATGTCTGATTTCACGAAATATGACCCTAGCCGCAATGTGCCCACACAACTGAATGACTTCCGGCTGCGCAGCACAAGAGATTCAGGAGAAGTGAAGGCGGAAGACTGCCATCGCCTGGGGCAATTCGTACGTCTCTGGCAGCGGTTAGGCTGGTCTGTGGCAAATGTGGACGATGCGCTAGGTGAATTCGGCGAGATGGTTAATGGTAAGCTAGCTATTACCTCGAGGACAATTGAGCAGTTAGCTGCCATGAAAGAAACGCAAAAATTGGCCTCGACACTGGACATCCGGCGCATAATTGCTTTATGGGCGGAGGATGGGGAATATATAAGCGGACTTGCTGCGCTCACCGAAGGTAACGAGGAGTCTACTCGAGCACTGGCATTATTCCTGGCGACTATTGGCATGGAGTATCCGGATTACCTACATGTGAAACAGCAGCAGGGTCTGGACGACTCGTTGGATTCAGAGTCCATCTTTATGTATTACCGTTTTGCCACAACGTCGAAGCTGTTTGAGGTGCCCGTAGCAGATGTTGAACCCCTAATGAAATTGCTGAACCAAAACCAGCTATGGACTACTCCGGTAGATATGCTGTCAACACTCAAAGCTTGGCAGCAATACAAACTCCAAGGATGGGGTCTTCCAGCGCTGAAAGAGGCAATTGATCTAGATTGCAACAGCAATACAACAGCACCATCTGATTTCCGGGAAAAGGCACATTCCTTCTTTGCCCATGCGCTCGAGTCGTATCGGCAACTCAATTGCACTTCTCTAGATTCGACTGTTGACCTAATCAGGGCAACTCTGACCCGTACAATGGAGGAAGACCTGCTTGCTTTGTTCACCAACACAGACTCCTCCATAATCAAAACCCTGTTCCATACAAAACTGGACGGTGCCGAACAAGACGCCCTCAATCAGATCCTCGATCGATTACTCAATGTCAATTATCAGTCTCTCCCAATCCAAATATCTACTGAGGGATTCTTCATTTGTAGCGAAGCCTGTGAGGTTACTATCTGCGACAGCTCCGGTCAGACGCATAGCATGCTTATCCAGAAAGATACTTTGACGCCCGTTCCTAATGTCAGCAAGACCACCAAAGTATCCCTCTCGTCAGACTCAAACGCTTCCCTTGAAGTGGGCGTTGTTAAAGTTGAAGATATTCAGGCTATTGAAACACAGCTGTACCGCATTAAGCTCTATGCAAGCATCTGTGGTCATACTCAGCTGGCAGTTCCAGAGATTGCATTACTATTGGGACCAGACCGCCTCCCATGGGAAGGAAAGGCCTTGCGCCGGGTCACATCATATGGTGCGATACGCGAGCGCATCCGTAATGGATCGTCTCGCGCCGATATTCAGCAATTTCTACATGTTGCACAGAAGTCAGTAGAAAATGAACGCACACGTGCTTTGTCAGAGGCGTTGAGACTCCCGGAATCCACAATAAAAACCATACTTGACGGATTCACCTCCTGGATAGACGTTCAAACCAACCGTAAAGGTCAACCGTGGATTGATGAAAGTTTTCTGTACGCTTTTAGCACTCAACTTCAGTTGCTGACACGATTGTCTCTCGCGGAGGATGCAATTGACCTCATTCGCGATGTGATTATTCCATCTGCTTGCAAAACGCAGGACACTACCGATGCTACCCCATCTAGTGCTCGCCTGGGAGGACTGCTGAAGGCCTCTCAACTGGCAAAGAAACGGGTAGATGCTGTCCGCAACGTTGAGGATGAACTGCGAGTGCGCCGCCGTCAAGCCCTCGTGGAGTACCTGCTGCAGCATCCCTATTTTCAGTCGAGGCCCGATGTCCAAGATGCTGATGGACTGTTTGAGTTTTTCCTCATTGACGTCCAGATGGGTGCCGCGCTTGACACGTCGCGAATCAAGCAGGCAATCTCAACCATCCAACTCTTTGTGCAGCGGTGCCTCCTCGGCCTTGAACCCACAATCGACGGCCGAGTGATTGACCGCTCTCGCTGGGCCTGGATGTGCAAGTTCAACCTGTGGGAGGCCAGTCGCAAGGTCTTTCTGTATCCCGAAAATTGGGCAGACCCCACCCTTCGCGACAATAAGACGGAGCCTTTCCAAGCTTTTGAGAAAAGCCTGCTGCAAATGAGCCCGGACGATGCGGCAATCTCCAAACTGATTCGAACGTACGTCTATGACATGACCGACCTCGCCAACCTCCGTCTTGAGTCCTTCTTCTGGGATCAATCGAGTACTGAGGGTCGTGAGGGTATCTTCCATTTTTTTGCGCGCACTCGTACCTCTCCTGCACAGTTCTACTATCGAAAGCTGGAGTACCAATCACACAACTGTATGCCGACGACGAATTGGTCAGCATGGAAACACATTCCTCTAGATATTCGTGTCTTTGATGTGGATGCCAACGGAAACTCCCTGAAAACGCCTGGAGCGTACATCGTGCCCGCTTGCTGGGGTGGCCGGGTTTTTCTATTCTTGCCACAGATCATGACGAGAGCTGTTCCTAAAACCGAGGAGAGTTCAGATATGTCTTTCAAGTTAGGAGGTACAGACAAGGAAGCTGAGATTAAATTCGGAAAAACTGCTTCCAAAGTCCAGATGAACATGTAAATACACCCCCTTGGGCAATTGATGAGGAGATTTCTAACGTACGGAAACAGTGAAATCAAAATGTCCTGGTCCGAGTTCGTTGAAAACGCTTGGACAGCACCTGTACAAGCACACGATTTCATTAGACTTGAGAATGAAGAGAGCATGACTCCCGATATAGGTCAATTCCAGTTCCGAGCCGACGCCAGAGATCGCGAGGTTTTGAGTGTGTATGTTGTACGACAGAACAAAAAAGCAGAAGAAGCATCAACCACAGAACAAGTCGGATACGAACTTACAACCACCAAGTACGTCGGGCGATTCGAGCTCCGAGGAACACGTCTCGTGATGATAAACGACAACCCTTCGAAAGATACATTAACCACCGAAGGAAACGCACTAATCACCAGCTATGGCCAACTGTCGACAAAACTGGCTGATGGCTCCGACAAGCTAAAAATCGCACTGAAGAATTTTAAACAAGATTCGACTGCAAACAAAGATTCATGGCCATTAGTCATCAAGCCCAAGCTGTACAGCCCCAAAGCTGTAGGCAACGTCACATGGACCTTTGACAGTGCTCTTCGTGCCAACCAACAGCCTTTGGGGCTGGTGGCCGATTTCCCTACCAAGGATAAAACGGGGAATGAGTCTTGGTTTACCCTACCACAATCTTTGAAAAAACAGGATGAGGAAGAATTTAAAGATGATCTTGCAACCCCGTTCTTCAACCCACTAAGTGAACAATTACGACAGGCTCTGACCTCGGATGGAGACTTGGACGAACTGTACGAAGTCATGGACAAGATTGAAGTCATGAATGCAAAGAGGCCGGAGGGTCAGTACTACACTACGTATCAACACAGCTTCGGGCGTTTTTGCCTGCTTGAGTTCTGTAATGAGACGTCCACCCCCTACTCCCTATACAACTGGGAAATCGGCTTCCACATCATTGCCCTCGTGGTCGAGCGACTGCTAGCCCTTCAACAATTTGATCTCGCCGTCACTTACGGCCGATTCGTATTTGATCCTACACTGACCAGGACCGAACGCAACAGATGGCGCTTTCCTCCATTCCGGGATGATAAGACTCGCCAGGCTGGCACCATGGATGCCATTCTTGACAGTCTACGCCCGTCCACAGGCGAAGACTCCACGAAAAGTCCGGCTATCCTAGAGTGGCAGCGCAATGCCTTTTCACCACATGTTGTCGCTCGCAGCCGTCCACTTGCGTATATGAAGCGCTTCGTGATGAAATATATCGAGGCGCTCATCGCTAGTGGAGACAATTACTTTCGTCAGGACTCGCTCGAAAGCGTCCCGCTGGCCATTCAGCGCTATATCGAGGCATCTCACATCCTCGGTCCATCTCCGCACAAGGTTCCAAAGGTAGGTGAGGTCAAGTTTCAGAGCTACAACGCGCTGAAAAAGGGCTTGAACGACTTTTCCAACGCCTCTGTGCGGTTTAATCTGTTGGCGCCCTACTTCATTCCGCTCCAACAGCGTGGACTGGCCGCGACCAAGACTGCCGCGCTGCAGGGGTTCCCAATGACCAAATACTTTGGAGTCACGCCGAATCCCGAGTTTGCAGCCTTGCGTACGCGTGTTGATGATCGGCTGCGCAAGATTCGAGCGTGTTTGGATATTAACGGCAAACCCCGTCGACTACCCCTTGATGAACCTCGTCTCGATCCGGGCCAACTGGTCAAGGATGTGGCCGAGACAGGCAGTCTTAGCAGTGTGCTTTCTTTGTTTGACGGGCCCTTACCGCGTCACCGTTTCCAATACCTCTTCCAGAAGGCTCTTGACTTGTGTGCCGATCTAAAGACAATGTCAGCCACCCTCCTGACGACGATCGAGAAGCGCGATGCCGAGGCGCTGCAGAATCTGCGATCCCGTCATGACACAGGCCTACAACAGTTCCTCGTTGCAATGAAAGTCAAACAGAGGGCTGAAGTGGAAAAGGGTATTGAGAATCTAGAGGAAACCCGCACGTCAGCTGTCTCGCGAATGCAATACTACCTCGCACTCACGGGAGACGAGGCGGAGGTCAAGCCCCCAGCGCCCGGCGAAGAGTTCGAAGAACTGCGCTTCTTCATTCCCAGTCCCTCGTCATCAGATCCTCTACGACTATCGGCACATGAGGCGCTAGAAATCGAGTACGCTGACCGATCGTCGTATCTCAACGGACTTGCCATCAACAAGGACTATTGGGCCTCGCTACTCTTTTGCATTCCCATGCCTAGTATTAATGGGCAGCCTGGCGGTGTGGGTATGTCCATCCAGACTCCCAATGTTGGCCAGGGATTTCAATACGAAGCTTCTGCCTTGCGCGCCGACGCTGGCCTCGCCCAGGAATCCGGACAGTGGGCCAGTCGAATGGCGCAATTCACGCGTCAACTCCAGGAGCGTCGGTTGCAGATCAACCTAGCGGGCCATGAAATCAAGTCAATAGATAAGCAGATTGAGGCTCAACGTGCCCGCCTCGATGTGATCGACCACGATATCCTCGCACAGCAAAAGCAGGCAGACAATGCTCTCGCAGTCGAAGAGTTTTTGCGATCCAAATTCACGTCTACCGAGCTCTACGCCTGGCTAGAGGCAACCTCACGCGCGCTGCTCTATCAGATTTATATCCTGGCCATTGAGCTGGCGAAGAAAGCAGAGAAATCTTTTTCTTTCGAGACCGGGCTGGCTTCCACTTTTATCCATGCCGCGGGATACTGGGACGACAAGCGCAACGGATTCGAATGCGGTGAGCAGCTATGGCTCGCCTTGAAGAAGATGGAGCTCGCCCATGCAGAGACTCGCCCACACAACTTTGAAATATCAAAGAATATCTCCCTACGGCAGCTTTCCGCAGATGGCTTGCTTAAGCTCCGCACTAAGGGCGACGTGACATTCACGCTACCTGAAGAGCTTTTTGACCTTGACTTCCCCGGTCATTACATGCGACGCATCAAGTCTTTAAGCGTATCCTTTCATTGCGTTGCTGGTCCCTATACCAGCATCAACGGTACATTGTCGCTAGAAAGTCATACCCAGCGCATTACTGACACAGCTCCCACCCCGTACCAACGTGGCACAAATGACAGCCGCTTCACCAGCCAAGACATTAGACTTCCTATTTCCGCTATTGCGATTAGTAGCGGTCAACAGGACTCTGGCGTCTTTGACCTTGACTTCCGCTCCAACGACTACCAGCCCTTTGAGGGTGCCGGAGCAATCAGCACCTGGCGACTCCGTCTCCCCGAGAAATTCGCTCAATTTGACTACAGCACTATTAGCGATGTGGTGCTACACCTCCGATACACAGCCAAGGAAGGGAGCTCAGACCTGCGGACAGCAGCCACTCAGTCCTTGGTAGAATATATGAGCTCTGCGGCTGAGCTCTCCCAGAAATTCGGACTCAACGCCATGCTCAGCGTGCGGAGCGACTATCCACAGGCATGGCATGCGTTTTCTATGCCCAGAGATGCGACGAAAACGCGAACCATCTCATTAACGGGCTTGAAAGCTCGACTACCTTTTTTCACGCGGGCAAACAAGACAGTCACGCTCCAGGATGTGACGATTTATCTGTCACTCGACGGAGCAGTTCCGTCAATGTCTTTTGTGTCACGGTTGGATTCCAAGGATGCAGAATCATTACCTATGGAGACCGATGCGAATGAGAAGCTTGGGACCATGCACAAGTTCCAGATACCAGCGCCGGATCCCAAAAGCAGAGCACCTAAGCCCACCTTTGGAATTTCCCAAGTTATCAGTTCGGACCAGCCGTTGCATGTGGTGCTCGAATATCCGGATGGAAATACCGGCAAGATACATGATATGTTGGTTATATTGGAATATACCCTGGCTTAGGGTGAATGAGCACTACAGATGTAACCTATGACAGCATTTCAATCGAGTTCTCGATAGTATTATATTATTTGTATGTTGTAGAGGATTGTTCAACGTGAATATTTACTCTTGTATAAACCAACAACGTAGTTTTTCCGCGCATTGTTTTCCTGGATGGGAAACAAGAGGCTATGAGTTCCCCTCCCAAGATTTTGGTCAATGACTGTCTCCCAGTCAACGTTTTGACAGGGTTTATGTAGACATGAACATTTCTGCGATTTCGCAGACGCGGCGGCGAGTGAGGATGGCGGAAAGGAGAGGGCGGTGCCCGCGCTAAACCGGAACTCGACCACCCACGGTCTTCCTCTCCCTACATAGACAACAAAGGGCGAGTCGTGCGGCCGCAGCTATAAGGCAGTTCAGAGCCGAACAACCTCAGCCTTGTCACGCTGGTCAACCCATTGGCGGATTTCCACGTGTCCAGTGACTAACCCCGCACAGGCCAGCCTTGAACTTGGTTGTATCCTTATCCCTCTTTGTACAGTTCGACGATTTACTCTCAGTATCGATAAACATCTGGCTGTTTTAAGTGTTTCTCTCATTTCATTTTATTAAGTACGAGACTTTGGAGCTTACATGTCACCATGCGGTGCTGACCAGGATCAAGCGAGCTCACTATCTTCTTGAAGTTGCGATCCTTCAGCTACAAGGCTGCCGAATCTCCAATTTAAGATCATCACCTCTTCCTCACCTGAATCATAAGCAGCCCTCTAGAATCGACAAAAGGCTCCCGAGCCTCAATTCCATCTGATGTCTAAACCGTCCATCGAAGATTACACGATCGGATGGATATGTGTCTTGCAAGAAGAATACGACGCCGCATGTCGAATGCTTGATGAAGAATTTGAGGATGTAGACACCAGCGAACTCAATGATACCAACAATTACGTCTTGGGCAGTATCGCCCGACATAAAGTAATCATTGCATGTCTCCCAGTCGGTCGACTCGGCACTAGCTCCGCTGCTACAGTCGCCAAAGACATGTGTCGATCGTTTCCGAGTTTGAGGTTCTATTTGATGGTGGGCATTGGTGGTGGCGCCCCTTCGGCGAAGAGAGATATCCGACTAGGCGATGTGGTAGTCAGTGTACCAGAAGGCAAACTCGGAGGTGTATGGCAATACGATTTTGGAAAAAGGTTATCGGATGGCATATTCCAACAAACAGGCCATTTGAACTCCCCTCCAACAGTGATCCTAACAATGCTTCGGGAGATGCGACGACGGTTTAACAACCCTGAAAAACGCAAGAGATTTGCGGAACATTTAGAGCGAATGATAAACATTCCCGGCTATCAACGTCCGGCAGAAGATCGATTGTATTATGCCGACTATGAGCATGCCAGTGGAGAGAATTGCTCAAACTGCAGTGCAGATGGGTTGATTATACGTCCACCGCGTGAACCGGGTCAAGAAATTATTGTCCACTACGGAACTATCGCATCTGCTAACTCGGTCATGAAGAACGCGAAAGAAAGGGACCAGTATGCCCAAGACCCGAATCTGAATATCCTATGCTTTGAGATGGAAGGGGCCGGATTGATGAACACCTACCCCTGTCTAGTGATTCGAGGAATCAGTGATTACTCGGATTCCCACAAGAATGATGACTGGCACAATTATGCAGCTTTAGCAGCTGCAGCATATGCCAGGGAGCTCCTTCACGTTTTGAAGCCCACAAATGTAGCCCAAACGCCACCATGGGCGCGGGATATGAATAATCGTAAGTAGCCATCTTCTATATTATTACTACTTTGTTTTTGAAAATATGAGATATTTACAAGTATCGGTTGGTTCTGAGTTCTTTATTTGCCGGTTTTGTTGACGAATGGAATGGCTCTTCGGGGTCAAAAAAGTCTAAATTTCAAATGTGCTCATACAATGTAACTTTCTTATTCGATTCACATATCATTCCATCCGTTTCTAGCAAACACACAGAGAGAAAATTCTAAAAATGTATAGGACTTGCTATTATCGAAGCAGGGGTGTCCACAACATCAGAAAAGGTGGACCATATGCATCGTCATCAGCATGGTGAAAGATACAACAAAATTCTCAATTGGCTCACGCCGACTGAATATACTAATAAGCAAGAGGAGCACATTGGTTGTAGGCAGCCGGGAACTGGTCAGTGGATTTTGGACTCCAAGGAGTATCAGCGCTGGCGAAGTAACGGTGGGCAGAGGTTACTATGCACAGGGATCCCCGGCGCGGGAAAGACAATTCTTGCCTCGATCGTTGTAAATGACCTTTGCAGCAGATTTCACGATAATGTCGCTGTTGGTATTGCATATCTATATTGCGATTTTGGGCGGCAGGCAGAGCAGACGATCAATGATATGCTTGCGAGCCTTCTAAAACAGCTTGCTCGCTGCCAAATATCTCTCCCAAATGAAGTTGAGGTTCTCTATGATCACCGCAAACCTGACCAGCAATGACCTTCACTCGAAAACATTTGGAAGACTCTCCACTCTGTTATAATGAAACTTGAGAGAGTTTTTCTTGTTGTCGACGCCCTGGACGAATGTCAAGCATCGGAGGCCTTCCGACCAAGGTTCATTTCAAAACTATTCGAATTACAGCAAAACGCTAGTGTCAATATCTTTGCAACCTCGAGGATTATCCCGGAAATTATAGAAAAGTTCGAAGGTGCCATATCACTGGAGATTCGAGCTACCGATGAGGATGTGCAAGCTTTTGTGGCTGGACGAATGGACAGACTTCCAGCATTCGTGGGACACAATTCTGATTTACAAAGCAAAATCAAGACTGCAATAGCAGATTCGGCCAATGGCATGTATGTCTCAACCCTGGTGTAACCAACAAATCTAGATTCTGACCACGCCAGGTTTCTCCTTGCTCCATTATACATGAAGCTTCTTAGTCACCAGCCTACAGAGGGACATATGGGATTGGCATTGAAGGACTTGCCAAGAGACATCAATGAAACATACAAGCAGGCCATGTTAAGAATCGAAAGCAATGGGAATGGGTTTCGAAATTTGGCGAAAAAGGTCTTGTGCTGGGTGGTCCACGCGAAAAAAATGCTCTCAATTGCCCAGCTCCAGCACGCGGTCGCAACCAAGCCCGGACAGCCGGAGCTGAATCAAAGCTTTATTCCTTCTCCTGAGATAATAGCCTCAGTCTGCGAAGGTCTGATCACTATTGAGAAACCAGATAACGCTGTTCGATTGGTGCATTATACGGCACAAGAATACTTCAACTGGACGAGAAAAGATTGGTTCCCTGAGGCAGAGACAATTATTTCGACAATCTGCGTCACGTATCTCTCATTTGACAGCTTTGAGATTCGGCCCTGCCGAACAGGTTATGAATTTCGGGAACGAGTTTGGTCATACCCTCTTTATTATTATGCTGCATGCAACTGGGGGCATCATGTTCGTGAGGCATCGGAACTAGATCTGGATATCATAGAGCCTTTCCTAAGACACAATGCAAAATTGGAGGCATCAAGTCAAGCGTTATTGACCACAGATTCACGCTTAAAGATTTGTCAAGAACCTCCGTGTGGAATGTCGGCACTGCACATAATCGCATACTTTGGTATTCGGCGCATAGTCAACACAGTTTTAACAAACACACAAAGCCTCGATTCAAGGGATTGCCTTGGTCGGACGCCACTGACATGGGCTGCAGCAAACGGGCATGAAGATTTTGTCAAAATGCTGCTTGAAAAGGGAGCCGATGCCAATTCGCGGGCGAAAGATCGTCGAACGCCTTTATTCTTTGCTGCTGAGCATGGACATGAACATGTTGTTAAGCTGTTGCTTGCAGAAAGAGCAGATGTCAACATAAGCCTTTCCAACAGTCGAACACCATTATCATATGCTGCTGAGAATGGACATGGAGCTATTATTAAGCTACTTCTTGAACAAGGGGTTAGAATTAACTTTCAAGATATTTTCAGCCAAACACCATTATCATATGCCGCTGAAAATGGGCATGATGCCACTGTTGAGCTATTGCTTGCAGCAGGTGCAGATGCAGAATTAACTGCTAATGACGGCCGATCACCATTGTCATATGCTGCTGGAAATGGACACGAAACCACTGTTAAGCTATTGCTTGCAGCAGGTGCTGATGCGGATTCAATTGCTAATGACGGCCGATCACCATTGTCATATGCTGCTGGAAATGGACACGAAACCACTGTTAAGCTATTGCTTGCAGCAGGTGCAGATGCAGATCCAACTGATCATGGTGGTCGAACACCATTATTCTATTTCGCTGAAAATGGGCATGATGCCACTGTTAAGCTATTGTTTGCAGTACTTCCAGATGCAGATCCAACTACTAGAGACGGTCGAACACCATTATCATATGCCGCTGAAAATGGGCATGATGCCACTGTGCAACTGCTTATGACGACGGGCAAAGTCAGACTTGACTCCAAAGACAACGACGGTTATGTACCTTTACTGTATGCTGCGAAGAGAGGACATGCGGCAGTTGTTGATAAACTGATAAGCGATCGTACTGTCAATCCGAATTGCGAAAATGAAGACGGTCAGACGCCATTGTGGTATGCGGCAAAGAACGGCTGTGTTGCTGTAGCGCGGTGTTTATTACAACATGCTGCTATAAATGTGGATAAGGCAGATAGATTTGGGGCAACACCCCTTTTGTGTGCTGCTAAAAACGGACACCATGCTCTATTTATCCAGCTCGTTGAGAAAGGCGCTAATCTAAATATACTGCAAGGATATCCCTGCGAAACATTTCACACAGGGCTCCGCAGATATCGGGTAGAAGATCACTGTTATTATGTTAAGAAGAGCCGTTGAGATGTCAAGACTAAATACAACTGCGCTCGTGATTTTACCTATACTTGGATGACATAACACACGTATTGCCAACCAGGGATCCAGGGGAACTTCTTAAGTGAAGCTACAGCAGTATTCCAGGAATTGCTGCACGTGTAATCCATCAGATATCCTCCAAATTGTAAACAACCAATAATCAAAAGAACATATTACCCATAAATTACATACTGCTTCTCTTTTATAGCTTGCGAATGAGAATGGTTCATAGTTCAATAGTTGTCCGCAGGCGAGAAATGCAGGTGTCATTCTGAGAATTGGTGTCAAGTCAATACAACGGCGTGGAAGCAAGGACAAAATGCCGGCGGTCTTTCTGCATGTAGATCAGTATCTAGATCATTGGTGCCAAACTTGGTTGATTTTTTACCTGGCTTGCACAGATGCCATCCGTATCACTAGAAGCTAGTATAAGCCAGTATATTCGGAGATGGACAACAAAAGCTTTTATCCCAATCAGTGCAGGCATGATATAAAAAAAGTGTAGAGAGGCAGCCGCCATAAATAAGACCTAAACAAGCAATAACGATTCTCTGGCCCGACGACACCATATTTATTTAATCTCATGTGGCTGGAGGTCTAAGTGTATAAAGTTAGATGCCAGCCAAAATGTATGTAAACATTACTGAAGCAGAACTCTCTACAGCTTGTGATAGCCCTCCTTGCAGCTCTACAATGACCAGGTTACTTCATTAAAATAGTTTATAAGTTTAAAATATGTAATAATTATAATTTAGTCTCTTTCAATAACAGAAAGTATCTACATATATAAGTGATTGTCTGTTGTCCAAAACATTGTATTATTCTATTCGTTCTCTCAGCTACAGTTTTTCATGTGAGTATTGCGCCCAAGACGAACATACCATGTCTCCTCAGCAAAAGCCGAATCCCGTATATATCGCCTTTCTGAGATGATCATTTTGACACAAGTTGTTTGACACTGAGTTAGGTAAATCTAACGAGATCATACAGTATGAGGGTGAATTTATCGGCAGGATGTATTGCTATTGAGAATACCCAATGAAGTTCATTCTGTAACTTCGGTAGCGGAAGCAAGCATTTTCACCACTCCCAAATGCCCGTTCTTTTTTGCCCACCATATTGGCGTCCGGCCATCATTGTCCTCTATATTCACATCAGCGCCGGAAGAAAGTAGCAATCTTACTATCTCCTCATGGCCTCGCTCTGCAGCCCACCATAGGGCTGACCGTCCGTACTGGACGTCGATTTTGTCGACATCGGCACCATTCATCAGTAGCAGATTGACCGCAGTTACATTACCCTTTTCTGCAGCATTCGACAGAAGTGACTGATTGGAATCCGTAAGGTGGGATTTTGCACCATTGCTGAGTAGCAGCTCGACGACAGTATCATTTCCTCTTTCAATAGCCCACTCTAGTGGGGTGCGGCCACTCTTATCTAGGCAATCTGGGTCTGCATTGTTCTCCAGTAACGTCTTGACTGCGCCAATATTCCCGAAATAGGTGGCCCATGACAAAGCCGTCCGGCCGAGTTCATCTTTAGAGTTGACATTGACA
Source organism: Eurotiales sp. R13A2 (assembly GCA_023625935.1). Classification (NCBI taxonomy): domain Eukaryota; kingdom Fungi; phylum Ascomycota; class Eurotiomycetes; order Eurotiales; species Eurotiales sp. R13A2. Next base: position 117,607 of record JAMAFV010000013.1, on the reverse strand, counting down.
TGATATGTAATAAGGAGCTTCACCACTTCCGCATTGCCGGCCATTGCTGCCAATAACAGTGGTGTTCGACCTAGGGAATCCTTGCAATCTGTTTTGCTGGGTTTTTGGAGCAAATGGTTGACTACAGCACAATGCCCATTCACTGCGGCCATTGACAAAGGCGTTCGGTGATATTCATGATCAACAGAATTTGCATCTGCACCATTGTTTAGTAGTAAGGTGACTACTGCTTCATGGCCATTTCTTGCCGCGTACCATAGTGGCGTCCTGCCCTTCTTGTCCTTGAGGTCCAAGTCCGCCCTACGGTTAAGGAGAAAGCTAATGGTTGCTACTGGGCCTGCTTCTGCTGCCCAGGACAATGCTGTCCGCCCACAGTCGCCATCTGTGCCATTTGCATTGATTCCATTCTCAAGCAAGAGTTTCACCACCGTCTGGTGACCATCTCTTGCAGCCCAAAGTAGCAGGGTTTGACGGGATGAAGAGTTTATCACAAGTGGATTAGCACCACAATCGATCAGCAGCATAGCAACCGCCTTGTTTCTCTGCATGATCGCCATTGATAGAGGCGTGTTACCATCTGGATCTCTTAAATCCATATCGGCACCATGATCACGAAGCAAAATTATTATTGCTTTATGATCTCCTTCAGCGGCCCGCCAAAGCGGTATCGAAGTAATGTTATCCGTGGGGTTAACCAAGGCATTATATCTCAATAACATTTGAACCTTCCCTTCATGTCCGTCAGCCGCGGCTTGTGAAAGTAGTGTCTGACCTCTAGTATCTTTTGAATTTATATCAGCTCCTTTATTGATAAGCATTTTTAATATTGGTTCGTGACCCCTTTCGGTAGCATGCCAGAGAGGCGTTTGCCCGTTCATGTCCTTGCCGCTTACGTCGGCATTGTGTGAGAGGAGGAGTTCGACCATTTCCTCATGCCCGTATTCAATAGCATATAGCAACGGCGTCGGGCCAGACTTGTCTTTGTGATGAACGTCTGCTCCGTGTTGAAGTATGAGATTTTTAGCCAGTTCCTCATGCCCGTATTTGATAGCGTATAGCAACGGCGTCCAGCTAGCTTTGTCCTGGCCGTTAACGTCGGCATTGTGTGAGAGAAGGAGTTTGACCAGTTCCTCGTGCCCGTATTTGATAGCGTATAGCAACGGCGTCCAGCCAGCTTTGTCCTGGCCGTTAACGTCGGCATTGTGTGAGAGAAGGAGTTTGACCAGTTCCTCGTGCCCGTATTTAATAGCGTATAGCAACGGCGTACAGCCAGATCTGTCCTCGTGGTGAACGTCTGCTCCCTCTTGAAGAAGGATTTCGACTACCAGAGTATGGCCATTGCAAATCGCTAGAATCAGAGGTGTCCGGCCAAAAATGTCTTCAAAACAGGCATTTGAGTTATAACGAAGTAGAAGTTGGACTATAACTCCATGGCCATGTCTTGCAGCCATTAACAAGTGTTCACTATCATAAGCATTCACGTCTGCCCCTGCTCGAAGTAACAATTCCACTATCTCCGGATAGCCACTTGACACCGCAGCTTCCAGGGGAGTATAGCCATACTTGAAGTTAACGCTGATACCTTTTCCAAGCAATTTGTTGATCAATGCAGTGTGACCGGCACGCAATGCCCATAAAAATATTTCATGTCGACAATCTGACTCTTTGTCATGATCTATTAGGAGCATGACTGTCTCTTCACTTTTGTTCAAAAATGCCCATCGCAAGGGTGTATCACCATATCTGTCAACAGAAGCAACATCGGCGCCACGCTCCACTAATATCTTGACAACTGCCTTGTGATCGGCCAAAGCTGCCAGCAATAATGGAGTCCGGCCTTTTACGTTTTTTGGGTCAATTTCAAGGTCTACCACCTCTAGCAAAGCCTCAACGACTGTCTCATGGCCGTACCTTGCAGCGAACGTAAGTGGCGTCCAGCCTTCGCTATCCCTGGCATTTGGATCTTCCCCGTCTTTGAGTAGGGTTTTTAACGCATGTTCCAATCCAAAGTATGCGGCAAGGTGTGGTGCTTCTCGCCTAAAGAAATTACGAGAAGGAAACCATAGTACTTGCATAGAAGCAGACACCTTGGCTCTATTCTGAAGAAATTCCAAGATCATCTCTTCTACATCTGGTGAAGATGCACGGGCATGATGTCCCCAATTATGCGCGGCATAGATGTAAAACGGATCACATTGTGTTCCTAGCTTAAACTCGCTGTCAGTTGGATAAAGTCCTCTGCTGAAAACCTCAATCGAGAGATAACTGAGACAGGTAGTTGTGATATCTGTCTCTGCGTTCGGGAATAAATCTTTCCGGTTCCGCTTAAGGAATTCTTGAACTGTATAATGAACCAAGCGGATAATATTGCTTTCGTTGTTGACTGTGACCAACCCAGCGCAGACTGAAACCATACTCTCAATTCCTGGACAGTTCTTTTCATCAAATTCTCTCTCTTTAGGCTCCACGGCAATGGCATGTTGAAGTTGGAATGTTGTAAGAGGTTCCCGAGCATATGTTATCCATGTTAGAACCTGTTTTGCAAGTTCACGAGAGTGGCTATTCTGTCCTAGGATTCGGTTCATGGCACTTTTATAAGCTTCATCATATGCATTTAAGCCTCGAGGTAGTTTTTGAAGAGCTTTCCGAAGAGCTGTACGTGATTTAATTTCGATCAGGGAATCCAGATGGAGTTTCGCAAGAAGAAACCTCAACAGATATTAACGTGTGGGGATGAGATAACAATCAGAGAAAGGGGGGGGGGGGTGTTAACTTACATCCCATCTACTGCTTTGGTGATTGCAGCTTTGATTTCATTCCGAAGATTTATATCATCTTGCACAAACCACGGTAACTCTGACATCCGATTGTTGAGATATCTCTGTACGTCTTCGGAGCTAGCATTAATCCTTAAGGAAACACTCCTTTCTGCAAATTCTCTCATAATAATGGGGATGGAGCGGGAAGTCGCAAAAATCTTCACTCCAGTTTCCGCCTCTAGTCGAAACAGTTCGCCCAGAAACCTCTCTCGAAATCTGTCGGTTTTCCAGCATTCATCCAGAGCATCAATGAGAATAAAGCTCTTTGAATGCATTTTAAGGATAACTCGCAGCTCTTTCAAGACTTCTTCAAGGAATGGGCGATCTGCCTCATCCAGATCACACCTGCGAAGTCTTCTCGTACTCTCTGGGAGGATTGGTAATCCCAACAGCAATTGCTTGAGTAGGCTCGAGAAAAGATGATCAGGCGTTTGTTCGTCTTTTTGTAGAAAGTCGCAGTATAAATATGCAATACCAATCGGTCCGTCGCTACGAACGTTGGTGCGAAGGTAATCGGCAACAATAGACGTCATGTACGTCTTGCCAGCTCCAGGCATACCGGGACAGAATAGTATTTGTCTATTTCCATGACACCAGCTTTGGAAATCAGCTGAATCAAGGAACCATTGCCCAGTTCCTTCTTGTCGTTTCCGGCGACAGTCATTTTGTACTGACTTATGTTTATCTATTGCAAGCCAGCTTAAAAAACTTTTGTCTTCCTCACGCTGGTGCCACTCTCGCTGCTCCTTTCTTGCATCTTTGACCTCTTTGTGCGTTGATACTTGTAGGGTGAGACCGTCAATTGAGAGTGCATCGTTGAGAACTTGGCACTGTCGGCGCAGTTTTTCAACCGACTTTTGAATTTCTGTACCCCGAATGGCCGCTTCGATTCGTCTCCATCCCATAGGACGCCCCTCCTCGATTTGCTTCAGGTCCGTTAATAACTCGGCCAACTGTTTTCCGCATATGTTAAGCATGAGCTTCATCTCAGTATCAGGAGGAGCATTTGGACCAAGTTGGGAAAGCAGGACTGATAATTGGTTCTCAAATGCCTGCGCGAAATCGGAACTTAGCTCGAGATAGGTATTTGTGTGTGATAATATCTGTCCGAGGGACTCAAGTTCGGTTTTGAGTGCCTTGACATCACCCGGAATGTTTTTCCAACTTTTTGCAAACCCCCGCACGACCTGTGAAATTTGAATCACAAGGCTGATCACACCAATTATTCCATAAGGGTCTGCCATGGATTGTCTTTCCTCTCTCGCTTTAAAGGGAGTGGGATACCAACGTAATGGATAGATGTGAGCACAACTTATTCGAGCTTGCCCTTATTGCTCCGAGTCCATGAGGAGATCGACTTTGATCAGGAAGACTTCGAGGTGAACTTGTTGCCTTCAGCCTTGCGATGCCCTTATGGCCCGTGACCAAGGCTGTATCAACGGAGATACGCCGGTGATACGAGTAATTTACGAACGGTTTAGCCTTGACCTTCAGTCAGAGCAAAGGGGAGCAGATCCGAGAACAGTGTCATTTCCAAGTCTTACTTTACCAATACTAGTGAATCTGGACATCTGGAATGACTACTTAGAGCATCTGCGGTGTCTAGCTAAATTATGCCTCTGCTGTACGGAGTAGGACCACGCTGGAGTATGTCCTTGGGGATGTCTTGCTGCCTATCTTTAGCATCTAAATCGTGCTGAGGCAGGGCGGCCCGAAGCTGCCCGGGGTATAGGGTAAGGGGCTCCTATTGGCAAGGAAGAATTTTTCAAATTCAACGTCAACTAATCAGCGAACGTCGTTGATTTTCGAAAGCTTGTAGTTATCTCAGTAAATATACCCAATCCTAACGCATTCCGCAAATAAAAAGACATTGAAGCTTGGTCCCCCGGTATTCTGGGCCACGGCGCGTCCTAAGACTGTGCAATTGTTCCTCATTCCTCACTATGGTCGGTTTGGTCTGTAGCTCTATTATTGGTTGTTGATGGTTTTGCGCTGTTATATCAACTGTTTGTTAGGGTTCGTTATTGGTCTGGAGTAATACGATCTGTAGTAACCTTATGTACTATGCATTGTTCTGTGACCTTATTGACCTTATGTCTAGCTTCACGTTGGTTAATTCCATAGATCGGCCATATTATCTTTAACGGAATTAGGAACTGTGCCAATCCACAATAGTACCAAAACCGGCAGCTTTTTTGCATGTAGACCAGCGTTTATAGCTTCGTGCAAACTTTGTTAAATTTCAGCTGGCCTGGACAGACGTTAGCGTATTCGGCCATGGCCTAGAAAGTAGCTTATATCATCTCCGTGTCGGCCTGATATAAACAAAAGGTAACTTAGACGGAGCTGCCAGAAACAAGACATAAACAAGGAATAACGATTCCGACGACACCAATTCTATGTGATCTCATTGCTTTCAGAGGACCTTTGGGACATTGGGAAACTTGCTTAGTCAGTCAGACGAATGAGCCAGAACCATGGTATTTTAGAAGGACATGTACTTTTTAAAGTTAATGCGTCTCTGTTCTAATGTATCCCAAGGGATCAATTTGAGGAGAAACGAATTTGATGCTTTAATCCTTTGTTGAAGCAGTCATCACCAGAGGGACGACTTAAGTTTGGGATCTTGCATTCTGGACAACCACGGCCTAGTCCGTCCTTTTTTATTAGGAATGAAATTTCCCTTAATATAGCCTTCATTCCCCGTGAAAACATTATCGTCTTGATGCATGATCTATCAGCCCAGTTGTGTACCTGATCTAAAGCACGCATCCTCATTACATCGGATTGACTAATATCCCCAAAGGCAAAGAGATGGATGCCCAGCAGGCATCTTCTCTTCGCTAGATACGTCAAACTGCTCCTCGTTGGCTGATGTGTCTGTCTAAGCCGCAGCGACTCACAGCCAATCATCCGTATCTTCTTGCTGCAATCTGAAATCAGCCTTGCAAGGTGTTTTTTCCGCCTAGCCTTGTCATGAGTAAAATATAAGTACCTGTGTCCTAGGTCGTGGTCTGAAAATATTTATAACTTCCTGATTCTTCGAATAACTTTCGGCGGAACCCGAGGATTACGGGTGTTTGCTCATTTGCAAATGTTTTTTCCCCTTTCTTACTCTCTTTACAGTGATAATTAAGATACTATAGCTATCGCATAGAATGGACACCAATATCGAGCTTAGCGCGGTGGAGGATAGTCAAGGTCATGAGTGCGTGAAACCGTTCAATCTAGATCACATAGGAGGAAGACCATCCGTGATCCACGATTACTGCGAAGACTCGATCAAGGCGGGTTTCGATAGGTGCATCTGGATCTGTATGAAAGATCGAGGGAAGTGGATAGCGAAAGATATCCCAATCTTGGAGGGCGAGTCCCAAACTATTGGGGTGTATAAGCTTCGAGCAATTCGAGGTTGGTGGAAGCAACATTCACTGTTTTCTGCAACAGGTGTGAAGGAAGTCAAGGTAAGAAGAAATCTTCTTTTTACATACAGGCACTGAGATGCAGATCAGATCTGCTTCATAGATTTTGACAAGCTCAACAATGGAATCGGCGTTGCCGTTGCGGACTTGAATTACGAGAGACTAGGAAAGGAGCTTGATGAAATCATTACGTCTTCCACCCACGATGAAGTAGATGCATGTGGCGTGAATTCTATGGGTCAATCTCATGAGTCTGACGAATTTTGTCCCAATGAAGCTTATGATGGATCTTATGGTGGATATAGCACGTACTGTACAGTCCAGGATACAAGAAGGTTACGTATAAAACGAGACAATTACGAGTTTGTACCGTCGATGCTTGAATATTACTGGCAAAAGGGCATCAAAAAGAATGAACTGGAGTTTTTGGACATAAGTGGATTTATTACTACATATAAGTACTGTGACTGAAAATCCATACCGTGTCGTGTGTATATTGCTAACAGAAATTCAGGAGGCTCAAAATGGACAGCTATTTGGATGCAGCAAACCCGTATGGAAAAACAATCTATGCGTTCCAGCTCGTCGAAGGTTGGCGCATTCGTTATTTATTGTGCCTCATTGCCATCAGCCTTGTGTGCAGTATCTGTGTTGTCGGTATTACAACAGCAGCCCATCAGAGCTTTGAGGCTGGCCTAACAGTGGGTAGCTATGTACTTGGTTTTGCTACTGTTCTATTGGCGGTTGTTACGTTATTCAGTGCAATCCTATGAAGCTTAAGTTGTATTATCATGTGAATCTGCCAACAGTATTGATGTATCAAGCAACAATATAACCTCCAGACGAAGAACTCGCACACTCACTTATAATTGGAATTACCTCAAGCGGTAATAAGCTTAGGTAGCCTTGCATAATACTAAAGGGCACCCAAATAATATATATATCCTGACACATCATTAGTGAAATGCACGGCTCGCCCAGGCTGAAGCACTACAATCGTTAACACAGGGCAGAGCTGGTTTGGGGCGGTGCCATCTGCAACCCGAACCCGTAATAGCATAAATGCTGATGGATGGGTTTAACCCTAACCCCAATTTTATCCTATGTGCAGAACGTAAGGGCTGTCATTTTCAACATGATATTTTAATAATATCGCCCAAATGACTGGAACGTGTCTCAAGTTCCTAGTGGTTTAAAAATCTTCGCAAGAACCCGTAGTAGACAAAAACCGTTTAATAGGTAAAAGGCTCATAGGCAAATCCCTCCACCAGCAACGACCATCACAGCAGCAAACAAGCATGGATTACTGGTAAATTGCCTGCCGCAGTGGAGTCGCGGCCAGATGAAAAGCGGGCTTGATCAGAGGATTCACTGGTTGGAGGTGTCTACCAGTGGTTTGGCACAGCCACTGCATGCAAATCCTGCCAGTGCTCGGCCTGTCGATCTAGCGTAGAAGGGCGCGTCTTGCAGAGTTTTTACGCGCAGAGAGGGAGCAGCTAGAAGCTATCGTCGTGGTGATAAGTAACTTGGATACTCCGGGGCATACGTAACCCGCGGTGACGCAGGTGGTGGGTCTGGCCGGCCGCCCCTTTTGGCTTCACTCTTCACTCTTTCTTTCTTCTTCTTTTACTCTTCTCTCTCTCTCCGTGCTTACGGATGGGCTTGCGACTGCTGGTGTCAGGGAAATACATACGAACAATGGCTCGTCGCTGAGTGGCAACACCGACAACAGCAACAACAAACATTACGAACCAAGCTATCGGCGCGGGGTCCAGGCCTCGCCGCCGTACCCTGCGCGCTGACGCACCGCCAACCACAACAACAAAAACAACAAAAACAACAACCATGCCCAAACAGCAACAAACACAGCCCTCGCCCAAGCCGCGATGGCTCTCCCCGCGATTCTCCGGCATATTCCGCCCCAGACTGTTCGTCATCCTGGGCTGCACCTTCACCCTGCTGCTGTCCGCGTGCCTGCTGGTGCTGGAATTTGAGAACCAGAACTACGCTCTGCGTCTGCAGCTCTTCCGCCCGAACCATTACTTCGAGAAGCAGTGCTATACCCCGCTGGAACCCGCTACAGGCCGTCTAAACGACCATCCCGGCGGTGAGCCCAGCGAAGAAGAGACTGGAGAGTGGCAGTTCGTGACGAGCCGTGATGCGAACAATTACGGCTTGGATTCGGAGCAGTGCGTGGCCGCCTTCCCGAAGCTGTTCACAGAGATCGATAAGAATGTGGCGCAACGGCGAGAGACGAACAACCCAATCACGTTTGGCGAGATCAATTCGAGAAAGAAGCTGGGGCAAGGCATGGGGCGAGCGATGATCTACAAGGGAGAGGTACATATACACCCTGCGCCGTCCGTCTAGCAGACTTATGATGCTGGCTTGCTGACTCTTTCAAGCTCTATATTGTCGACTACGGTGACATGATGTACACGGCCACACGTGCCAAATCGACCCTGCATTCCCTCCACCGTGCCCTGGTGGCGTCTCCCGATCGCGAATCGCTGCCGTCAATCGAGTTCCACTTCTCCGCCGACGACTTTGTGTGGGACGATCTGAAACTAGCCGGGGGCCCCGTCTGGGCGTACACCAAACGCGATACGGCCGATATTGAGCTGGGCGACGTCGACGACAGCAACATCTGGCTGATGCCTGACTTTGGATACTGGGCCTGGCCCGAAGTCGACATCGCGCCGTACCAAGAGACGCGCCGGCGGATCGCGGCTGTGGATATGGAATATGACAGCTTCCAGGCCAAGAAGAAACAGCTGCTCTGGAGGGGCAGTCTGAACACCGCTGCCGAGTTGCGGAACGGCTTGATCGACGCCACGAAGAACAAGTACTGGGCCTCTGTGCGGGCGGTGGATTGGGGCGACAGTAAGAGCGTGGCAGAGACCGTGGTCCCGATCGAGGATCACTGCCGCTACATGTTCCTTGCGCACACCGAGGGCCGATCCTTCTCCGGCCGGGGCAAGTACCTACTGAACTGCCACTCGGTCTTCATCACGCACCCGCTCGTCTGGCACGAGGCCCACCACGCGGCGCTCATCTCCTCGGGGCCCGATGCCAACTACGTCCAAGTTGAGCGCGACTTTTCGGACCTGGAGGCCAAGGTGGAATATCTGCTGGACAACCCGCACATCGCGGAGCGCATAGCCAACAACTCTGCTGCGACATTCCGCGATCGCTACCTCACGCCGGCGGCCGAGGCCTGCTATTGGCGTTACCTGATCCGAAAGTACGCCGAGGTGTCGGACTTTGAGCCCAAGCTGTATGATGACAGGAAAAAGATGCGCGCGCAGCCTTTTGAGCAGTGGGTGCTTACACAGTGATTTCCTCTGTACACGACTACACAGTACAGTTATTTTATCGAGTTTTCATTCAGTTAGCGTTGGTTACAGGTACAGGCGTTGGGATTGCTTTTTGTCGGCGGGTACATAGATATAGACCCCGGGCCTTGGGACGAGGTAATGTTAATAACGATGGAAATAGAGGATAGAATATGATTACCCAGTTTTTTCCACAATGTTTCGGTGTCTGCGCGTAGGCAGCCTGTGCGACGGGCTAAGCTGGTTAGGGTTGCACGCAGGCAGCAGCGACGGACGAGGCTGCGGCTCTTTCATCCAAGCCACAGACTAGCGAACACCAACCGCTCCCGGGCTGAACCAGAGTCATCCTTATGACTTGTGACTTATGACTTATGATGTCTTACAGTCAAGCCTCAGCTGGGCTGGCCCTAGCCTAGACTGTTCTCCGACGTCGATCAGCCAGCCCTGCCACGCCACTCACGGCATTTTCTCTTAAAGATGCCTGCGTTCATGTGGGGTGGGATGTGTTAGGCATCAACAAGGCTGATTCTCGTCAAGTATAAATAGCTTCACGTCTTGAGTGAACTTCTTACTATACTCACACTTCTAGGGCACTTCTCAAGACAGCGTGGACCGCCCATCATGTTGTCGCTGGTCCAGGCTGCCCAGAATGCCTCTACCGGAGCAGCATCGCCAGCGTCTCCCCTTCTGGACGGCGCTTTTCCAGGCTCATCTACTCTGTCGCTCTTCTTTGCAAAGTACCTGCACCTCGACATCAGCGCCTACATCTCGTTGATGTTTGTCATGGCCACCGTTGCCACCGCAGTGCGAGTCCGCCTGGAGACAGTCCTCGACCGCATCCAGGACTACTTCACCTCCACCATCGAGGTGCGCATGGACGACGAAGTTTTCAACTATCTGATGTACTGGATCTCCCAGCAGCGCTTCTCGCGCAAGTCCACCCGTGCACTAGCCAGCACCAGGACGCGCGTTCTCTCATGGTACTCGGACGACGAGGATGATGACGATGACTCTGACGACTCTGACCCTGAGCCGGACGACAACGACAACGGCGACAGCCGCGATGAAAAGGAATTCGCTGCTGCCTCTCACGACTTTGACGCCTACTGGTCGCGGCGCGTCAACAAAGACAAAATCAAGCGTCTCCGCATCACCCCGGCCGAGGGTCTGCACTGGTTCTGGTACCGCCGGCACCGCATCAAGCTGCGCCGCGAGCAGGTGCAGAAACGGACGTATGGCTGGGGCATGCCCGCCGAGAAGCTGTATCTGAGCTGCTTCGGACGCAACCCGGACATCCTGAAGCAACTCCTCCTCGAAGCGCAGCGCATGTACGTTGACCGCGACGGGGACAAGACCATCATCTACCGAGCGCAGCGCGACTCGAGCGCCGACTACGACTGGGTACGGTGCATGGCGCGGTCGCCTCGGCCGCTGTCGACCGTTGTGCTGGACGATGCGCAGAAACAGGCGTTCATCTCAGACATCAAGGAGTACCTGCATCCGCGCACGCGCCGCTGGTATTCCAACCGCGGCATCCCCTACCGTCGAGGGTACATGTTCCACGGACCGCCGGGGACGGGCAAGTCCAGTCTCTGTTTCGCTGCGGCCGGCGCCATGCATCTAAAAATCTACCTGATCAGCCTGAACTCGAGAACGCTGAACGAGGAAGCCTTAGCATCGCTTTTCCAGTCTCTGCCGCGTCGGTGTATCGTCTTGCTGGAGGACGTCGACGCCGCTGGTCTCGCTAATAAGCGTGCTGAACAGGCAAATGACGCTGCTGGCAAGCCATCAGGCGACGCAGCGAATGCAAGCTCCAGCCCCAACAACGCTAAAAATAGCAGTAACAACGACACGACCAACAGCAACGAAAAGAAACCCGATGGAACCAACCAGGGCATCTCCCTCTCCGCGCTGCTCAACATCATCGATGGCGTGGCTTCCAGCGAAGGCCGGATATTGGTCATGACAACGAACCACATTGAGAAACTCGACCCGGCGCTGTTACGTCCTGGCCGGGTAGATTTGAGCATTGCATTTGGCTATTCGGATCGTGAGACCATCAAGGATCTGTTCCTGGCTATTTACGCGCCGCTGGAGTGCGAGTTGCCGCGGAAAGCGTTATCAGCTGGTATTCAGCAGCGGAGTGCGTCACCATCAGCATCATCGCGGCGTTCGTCTCCTTCTCCCTCGGCTTCCTCGCTTGTGCACGTGCAAACGCATGCAACCACTCGGTCTCAAGAAGAAATTACTGCTCTCGCCGAACAGTTCGCCAATGCCATACCGACCGGCGAGTTCACGCCGGCAGAGATACAGGGGTATCTACTCTTCAACAAGAAAGACCCAATCCGCGCCATTGACGACGCCGAATCCTGGGTGCAGACCATCCGGGAGCGGAAAAAAGAGAGAATCGAGAAGAAATGATGTAGAGCCTGATACTTGCATGCATGATGTAATGACGAAATTGATGAACCTGAATTCTGTCCGGGGTGTAGTTACAAACTGGACGTGACTTACCACAGCTCTACTGTCTAATACTTCTGCATAATTCATATAATTTACGACGCTCGGATTCGAGCAAGTGTGTGCTACGGCTAACGGAGAGAAGTCCTGGTAGCAGGTCCCTATCTATGGGCTAAGAGTTAGTTGTAGCTTCTAGCTGGTATCCTCTGATCCTGCTGGTATGGAGTGGTAGTAGCCGGAGTTAGGGCCTGGCTCCGGCCTGCGGTGCGCTGATTGGTTGGTGGTTGCTGGTGGGTCTCTCATAGTTCAAGTCTTCCTATTGGCCAGACACACTCCAAGGCTGTATGCTCCTGCGTATATACTATATTATACATACTATATAGCAAGGTCATCCTGACTTCCTGCCTCACTCACTAATCAACTAAATCGACAAGGGACATCTCCACTCCTAGCTAAAGGCACGGTGCGGGGCAGCCGTTGGCGGCATGCCGGAAGCAGAGCGGGTGCGGATGCGGGTGGCTGTGAGCAGCTACTAGGGCTGGCCAATCACTACGTGGGTGTCTGATTGTTGCTGATATTCTGTACTTCGTGCTCGATAATTCAACTTCATGTCTAGCATAATCTGCTTGCATGTCGTGAGGCAGCAGTCTAGACAGTATTGTTTCTCCCTTGCGTTCATCCTTGTTTATGGCTGATTACACGGGTACGTGGAAATTGGATAGCGTCATAACTAGGGGTGAAGGACGATGAAAGGGAGATATACGTAATTACACTGGCTTGATCTTTCCTCCTTGGTAGGCTCCTAGATGATATGCGATGGGCGTCTGGTTTGCATGATTTCCTTCAGACACAACCAACAGTTCGCCACGGTCTTCTTAGGCGCCCTACACGTTTAGAGATATTACCGCCCTCGATTTTAAAGATAGCTAGAAAATGAGTCAAGCCATAACAGGCCCACTTCACTCCTGGAAACAGGATATTACACACGTTCGCATGCTAGCTAGTTGTTCTCAGTGCTCGAACTGACCATGGTAACATCGCTCAACATCGGCAAACACATGATCACATCAACTCTTAACTTAGCATTGCGTTTGCATGCCCACTCTTTTGTATGCGTGCAATACTTTCGTGTGAAATACATTCCTTGTCTGGTGCCTAGGAAAAGACGCCTAGGCACCAGATACGCAAGGAAACCCCTTGTCAATCTCGCTAGGTGCAACGATGCGAGGTTGATTGCTACATGGGCCACAAATTCTGAACGCGAGGCGGATATCATAGACGCACTCCGCTTTCCGTGTGCAGACGTACTTTTATTACTTGCTCGCCAATCTAATTACCTACTGTGATATATCTATCTTTGACACACCATGCATTATAAAGTTTGATGCTGAGGTCACTCATTCCATCTGCAGGCTGTGCATGCTCATGTTGATCGTGACGAGGTCTGTTCGGAGAGTGTGGACGTCATTTTCCAAACTATATTCTTTTCAATCTATCCTTTCTACCTCTTTTAATATAATGCATCCAAGCCTCTCGCTATCAATACTGGGAGCACTCAGCCTCAGCCTCATTTCCGCCGTCTGCTCTTCGCCTGTCTTCCAATCCCCCCACGAAACACCCATACCATCTCCCCTCGAATCTCTCACCACCAGAAAGATTCAACATGGCGCCCAAACAGGAAAAACGGCATACGACAGCGTCACCCTCGCCCTAAACACGGATTTCCCCGACCCGGCTTTCGTCCAGCACACAGACGGTTCCTGGTACGCCTTTGGCACCAACGGGAACGGCGAGCGTATCCAGGTTGCGTATTCAGATGATTTCTGGTCATGGACGCTGCTCGATGGTGTCGAGGCGCTTCCCACGCTGTCTGGCTGGGAGACTGAGGTTGACCATTGGGCGCCGGACGTGTTCCGTCGGGTATGTCTATACTCCATACCAAGCTATAAATATTAAAAGGCATCAAGTATACAGCAACTGACCATCAGCAGGACGACGGCCAGTACGTCATGTACTACTCCGCCGTGGCCGTTGCCAATACTAACCGCCACTGCATCGGCGTCGCCATAGCCGACAGCGACAGCCCCGCGGGCCCCTACATTCCAGTGTCAAGCAACCCACTCGCCTGCCCGCTCGACGCCGGCGGTGCTATCGACGCCAGCAACTTCCGTGACACCGACGGCACGCGGTACATACTCTACAAAATCGACGGGAACAGCGTGGGCCACGGCGGCGACTGCAACAACAGCGTCGAGCCACTTGCGGCCACGCCAATCATGCTCCAGCAAGTCGCTGAAGACGGAATCACGCTGATCGGCGACGCGGTGCAGCTCATCGACCGCGACGAGTCGGATGGTCCGCTTGTCGAGGCGCCGTCGATGGTGAGGGCGGATGATGACGGGACGTATATACTGTTCTATTCGACGCATTGCTTTACGGATAGCAGGTACGATGTGCGCTATGCGACGGCCGATGTTATCACGGGGCCGTACACGAAGACGGGTGAGTCGTTGTTGGCAACTGATGACGAGCTGACTGGGCCAGGCGGCGCGACTGTGCAGGGCGACGGGGCTATGCTGTTCCATGGCTGGTGTAATGATAATACAGAGCGGTGCATGTATGCTGCTCGTGTCGATATCGAGGGCGGTACGGTCACTGTTGAGTAGTGCATATATCTCATCGGATCTGCCTTAGCGTGTCGATTCTTGCACATATTTTGGAGATATCGGTTGTAATACTGCAACGTCAACTAGAGTTGATATATAGATTTGGAAATAGACTCACTATTGACTTAGATGTTCGAGATTAATTCAGAAACGATATTGTTCCTTGGAAACATAAAAGACTGGTTTAAATGCAACTTCCTTCATAGCTAACTGAGTATATAAGAATTGAGACAAAAAGTGCTCGTAGGTATGGGTATCTTGATATTAAATTGCGTCCCGAATCTATAGATCTGCACGCATGAAAAGCATGGCTAGGCGGATAAAACAATAACGCCCATGCTTCTTGCTTTGACATGTATCTTATGATGGTGGTGGGTGATTGTCAGTTTTTGCACTAAAAAATTGGCCCAGCCAATCTTTGATCGAGCCCAAGGTATCCTTGACGCCGTCAAAGAACGAATTGAGCGATGATTTGGACTCATCTGTTGAGGATTCAGGTGAAGATTCCGGCGGCGTTGAAAGGTCTGTTGTGCCTTTTGGAGGATCTTCTGGAGTGTCAAGTACAGGAGCATCATCATCACTATGCAGGCCAATGGTTGTGAATGGTAGGTGCAAAGTTCCATTGTTTGGCAGCGGTTTGATTCCAATCGATTCGCAGATCAGGTTGTATACATTGGTGTTTTCTTGACATATCAGTATCACAAAGAAAAAAAAAACATAGAGATAATTGCATGTACTTACCAAAGACATCCACCCGACTGTTCGGCGGGTGAGGGAAGGCTGGTCCGCGGGCGACAAAAATCGCGCGCATGAGTGGGTGGTAGTTGTCATACCCATGGACACCGCGAGGTGCATAATAGATCCCCTTCTCGAGTGCCTCCTTCACGTCAAACTCGGGCCTTTCAACAACAGCCCAGCCGGCTTTGGGTATAACCCAAAGCGGCGCAATTCGGTCATTGTTTGAAAAGTGCCATCGTTCAGGCATCGTCTCTCGGGTATACACCTCTATGCCGTCCGCGAATTCTGGCGCCCTTTCAGCTAATTGGCTTTTCAAAATCTCTAAATCTTCAGGTCGCTTGGGCCGTAGACCTCTCAATGGCCAGCCATCAATATATTCCACCAGGTCTATGTCAATCAAGTCATCCAATTGTATAGTGCGTTCAGTCGCTGTAGTAGCCATTCCGTGATCCGAGACAACAACGATGTTGACAATGTGCGTCAAATTTCGAGCCTCAAGTCCTTTTAATATTCCATCTAGCATATCGTCGGCATACGAGATGACAGAGCGTATCTCGGTGCTGTTCGGTCCATATTTATGTCCCGCAGTGTCCACATTTGGCACATACGTAGCAATGAACTGTGGCCGAAGCTTTTTGACGCCATCATCACTTTCTTCTCCCGGTAAGTCGAGGAATTCCATGACGCGATCCACCTTATTCGACAACACCTCGGAGCCATTAAACTTGTCGTAGAATGTCGGATCCATGTTGCCGATATGTGCTTCAGACCCGGGCCACATGTGGATCGCAGTGCGGATACCTTGCTTCTCAGCCGTCGTCCAAAGAGGCTCTGCTGTCCACCACTTTGCATCATCACTCTTTCCCGGCTCGACGACAAAAGGTTCTTTAAAGTTGGGATCATAAAAGTCGTTGGCCACCATTCCATGGCTCTCAGGATACAAGCCCGTGACAAGAGTGAAGTGGTTTGGGAATGTAACGCTGGGAAAGCTGGGAATCATATATCTCGGCGAAACCCCCTCAGCAATGAATTTATTCAGCGTCGGTGTAAGTCCGCGGTTGAGGAAATCGGCACGGAAACCGTCAAGCGAAACGATGATAGTCGTTGGGGCGAATAGAGCGGTCCCGTTCGAAAGCAAGCCAGCCCAGGATTTGTTAGTCTTTTGACTATCTTCAGACGCTTTGTAAGCGCCCAGAAGAAAAATAAGGAACAGGACGAAGATGGCAGAGAAGGCGAGTGTGAGGCGCACACACATGCCTTTTTTAGGCTAGACAGAGATCAGCATCTTGCTACATCATATTGCCAGAACATCCAAGGGTTTGACTTACAGGTTGCTCCTGCCAGTCATCCAGGTCTTTTTCGTCCAGGTCTAGCGAGTCAATACTGCCTGCATCCGAGAAGTCTCGGAACCCTTCCTCCATTTCGAACATGAGATCGCCCTCCTGATATGGCTTGCCCTGTGAACTCCTCCTCCTCCTCCTTTCTGCACGCCGACTTCGATCTCGCTTGCCTATACGAACAGGGCCGACCGTCGGGCTGAAGATCCGCCGTATGCCGTCCGCTGGGCCACTCCTCACAAGTAATTTCTCCATTTCCTCCTCTTCTTCCAGAACTGTCTTGTCGTGCCGGGCGAGTTCTAATGTGGACCGATTGGCGCGCAGCAGCTCATCGTCTTCCGAGTCGGAATCTTGGTCCGAGATCGACCGTGGCGACGTGACATCGTCGTCGTAGGCAGATGGAGAGAGGAGGTCGACATCGCGACGTCCTCGCTTTGAAGGCATATCGTCGATGTATAAATCGCCGCGGATGGTCGACTCGGCACCGCCAGTTGAGATGATGGTTCGTAAGTACAAACAGCATGTCAACATCGAACAATCTGACATGCGGAGATAAGGGATGACGTACCGTACCGAACGGTAACTTACACCACGTGGATAGCTTTTTACCTCTACACATATTTACTAGATGTATTTGAGGTACTGATCAAGTAATGCAGATCAATAATAGTGATAATGAGTAAATTAGTCAGAGTAATATCCTTCATCTTGACTGAATCAACAGTCCCTTGAGCAGATTTTACATAGCATTGCATACATTAAGAGTCAGCGTGGCTGGAAGGGAACAACTTTTCCCCATCTTCTTGATAATCACTACAACCTCAATACGCTTCAACTGCCAGTACCCAGCTATTGCAGTGTATCTAGATAAAGAAATTAAATTCCTCTACTGTGAGCAAATCAGGATCGTGCTAGCTTCTTGTCGACATCCCATCCCTGACGGCCATATTGCTGCTGTATACTTCTCTAACTAGGTCACTAGGTCACGTGACGAACTTACCTTCTAACCCAGTACGACGTTGTGCTGTGAAGAAAGAAATTTATTTCTGCGATGTGATATACCGAGGATGCCTCGATTTTTAATGCATCGGGATTGCCTCTGTCTGGAGAAAGTACATGCAAAAGCAGCGAGCCCTAAGGTAATGATCGCTGTGAGCGGTGACTTGCCGTTTTCGGAAATTTCTCGGTTTCGTAGAACAGCGCAGAACGAACCTAATCTTCTTAACCAAGATGATTCCACTCAAGAGCAAAAACCCGTTGCAAATACTGTGCTAGACCTACTACATACGCAATCTTTAGTGTGCTCTCGTTTTCAGTAATATGTTGGCATTCACGACTGAACGCGTACAGGTACAGGATGCTGACTTTCTCAATACAGCTATTTGCTATTTTCCAAGAATGCTAAAATAAACTCAAATAACCATTTCCGGACCGTAGAAAGTTAAAATCATGGTTGCTTCCTTGCATTCAGGTACAGCGTCAAACATAGCACTTTATAGGGGATCCCACGTTCCAAATACATCCACAGAGTACCAAGGTAGCACTCTTTGAAACCCAATCAGCATAGTATTTGATTTTTGCTTCATGATCTTCATAGAATTTCTCCAACTTAAAAAAGAAACAGAGTAGTATTAGTTGCCACCCAGCTTCGACAGAAACTAAATCCGGAAGGAGGATGTAGATCTTGTGATCTTACTTCCAGTCTATTTTGGCAACTATAATCCTGTCAATAAATGATTTAAACTTTCTTTCGTGAGAGAATAAAATTGAATCATCCCATCACCTCATTCAAGCCGCATTCAGTATCAACATAAATAACTGATGCTCACAATCGTGTATATAAAGCCCCGGAACAAGCCCCAATTTCGAATTTGAATTTCCCTTCTCTTTTACCCATCTCTTCTCTTCTCAAGGTGTCATTCAGCTACAAGCATCTTAATACACTCTTCTTCTGACCACTCCCGCAACCCTCTTGCAAAATGCATATCACAGCCCCAGCAGTTGCCCTCCTCGCTGTCGCCGCCGGCGCAATGGCCGAGGATTACGGCAAACCAACTGAGACCTACGGCCAGCCACCTCAGATCTCCAGCAAGCCAGCTGAGACCTACAGCAAGCCAGCCGAGACTTACAGCAAGCCAGCTGAGACTTACAGCAAGCCAGCTGAGACCTACAGCAAGCCAGCTGAGACCTACAGCAAGCCAGCTGCTACCTACAGCAAGCCAGCCGAGACTTACAGCAAGCCAGTTGCTACCTACAGCAAGCCCAGTCCACCCTCCAGCTCGTCGTCTGCTCACAGCTACACCTTGCCGGTCCACAGCAGCAGCTCATCGTCTGCACACAGCTACACCTTGCCGGTCCACAGCAGCAGCTCGTCGCCTGTTCACAGCTACACTTTGCCGGTCAGCCACAGCAGCTCGTCGTCTGTCATAAGCCACACCACTCCGGCCAGCAGCACCAGCTCATCGTCTGTCATAAGCACCACCACCACTCCGGCCAGCAGCTCCACCTTATCGACAACCAAGAGCTCCAGCTCCGCCGTACGCAGCACCACCAGTGAGGGTGTCGTCACCACGCCAATCCCAACCAACAGCTCCAAGTCCGTGGTGGCTACCACTCCAAACAAGTCTTCTTCCAGCGCTGTGCAGACCAAGACCACCGAGGCCTCTGGTACTAGTAGCGAAACCGCCTCAAGCACTGAGACTCCTGTACGCGTTCCTACCTTCATACCCGGTAACCCCGGTGCAAAGCTTGATCTCGAAGGAGCTACCTACCTCGGCGCTGCTCTCGGAGCGATGGGTGCCTTTGCTGCTTTGGTTTAGATTGAGCTGCAGTCTCAATGAAGCCACGATCTGGTTTGAAAGGTTGTATCACACTTTACATGTTTAATTATTGCTTTACAAAAGGGTGAAAAAAAAGAGAAGAAAGTTTTAACTGTCTGTCTGCTTTGGAGTTCTAGGTGATTTATTAATCGGTTTTGAGTGGTATTTTGATTTCGTGTTTGGTGACTGGAGTTTCGGGGATTATCGTATCATAACTTTTTTTCCTTATCCCTTCTTCCCAGCCTCATTGTTTGATGATGTCTGATTTGACTATGGTTATATCTGGCACCGACATTGTCTGTTGAAGGGCATTAATTTTTGTTTACTGCGACATTGTTTTCATGTTTATTGTTCCAAAAATATCACATAAAAATCTTTCTTCTCTATTTCTATTTTCTTGAAATTGTCTTCTAAAGAGACATAAAATTAATATTCGAAAAGTTTGAGCATTTAGTGTACCTCTCATTTATGCAATATTTGACATTTGGCCGATTCTGGTGCCTCTGTTCGCACGCACCTGTCGGTTCCGGTTTTGCCGAAAACGGAAAATCCCAAAATAGGGCCCGTTGCAGCACGTGACACGTGAAGAATCAGGATGTGAAAGACGATTATCAAAGATAGAAATTCCACATCCTTTGGACTATTCTTTATTTTCTGGCATTTATTGAATATCCACTAATTATCTTCCAGCTTTGACTATAAATCTGTGGACCCAAATTTATCCGACTAAAGCACGCAAGCAGGAAGGCAAGTATTAGAAGTAAACATGATTCTATTCTCATTATTTCAACGCGTGGCTATGGTCATATATGTAATCAGTAAAAATGCAACTTTTGCCAAATCTATCTACCACATTATTAATATGCGAATGCAATCCCTTAACGCCCTCGGTCGCCCGTCATATGCAAATCAAATCAAATCAAAGGAGACAAAAGAAATTCCACAAATAAAAACAATTTTTTACACAACTCAAGAAGCATCCACCTCCCAATTCCGCCATTCACACATACAACCCCCCGTCCCACCATCCACAGGATTGAGCTCGTCTGCCGTCACTCCTTCGGAGATCAACTCTGCCAGAACCAAATAATCAGGGCTTGGATCGACAATGGTCCCGCCCGCAGAGCGGTCTTCATTCTCTAACTTGGCACCTGTCAGATTGTAGTATGTGCCCGCCGTGCCGTCAGAGCTGGTGGCTGCGGTCTCCTGCTCGAGGCCATAGCAATAGACCAGTTTCTCAGTGGCGACGCCGCCGTGGCGGTCGATGGTTATCGTGACTGGATAGGGGAATGAGCCTGGTGAGACGAAGTCGTTTGCCGAGGAAGAGGATGTTGACGACGACAAAGAAGAAGTAGCGGTTTTGGTACTTGACGCAGTAGTGGTTGTCGACGTGCTATTGCTCTCAGTACTAGAAGACGCTGCCAGAACCATATGCGTCACGTTCTGCGGCTGCGTCCAGATTTGCACTAGGAAGCGTGTCTGTGACCAGGTACAGCGCACTGCGGCCTCGGCTTCGGAGCTGCCACCGTCCGAGTCGTCTGGGTTGGTGTCTGTTGTGCCGCCGGTGATGGTTCCATTGGATGCGAGGAATATGCTTCTGTCGAAGTATGTATAGAATCCGTAGTGTTCTGATGCTAGGCCGCGGTTGTACAATTTTATCGGTTGCGAGACTGGGAGTGGGTAGAGTGTTGCGGCTGCCGCGGTGCCGTCGGATGCGTAGTCTGGGGCAGGGAGTATGCTGTTGGAGTTCAAATCTGACGAGTCGCTGGTGGACGTACTTGCTGAGCTTGAGTCGGTAGTTGTGGTACTTTCAGTACCGGTGGTAGTCGCTGTATTCGTAGCTGTGCTAGTTGCGCTTGTGGTCGCAGTAGTACTTGTCCCAGTAGCCGAGCCAGTATTGGCGCCACTGCTTGCGCTAGACGTTGACGTGCTGCTCGTTGAAGTAGAATCATCCCGCTTTACCTTTGCATTGGAAGTGTCCGTATCGATCGGCGAGAGAATCGTGATATAAAATGGGGTATCTTCTCCCTGAAAAGGGGACGTAATATTATCCGTCGTATTCCCAAGGAATATCTGATCGACCAGTCGTGGCGCAGCCGGGGACGGATCCCATGTCCCATCTCTGCCATACAGCAAACCATACAACGACCTTCTCGACACGGCTGCTGTTGAGTTGCTTGCAGCTGTTGCAGTGGACGTGGCGGAACTTGTCGCAGTAGCATTAGTACCATTCCTAAAGCGAATCTCAAATCGGAAATTGGGGAAATCAGCCGCATATCCGCCTGCGTTACTGGCCTGCTGCTCTTTGGGCAGCGCGCAGCTCCACGCCTCCGACGGTGTAATGCAGCTGGTCCGCTCGACCGCTGGCGCCGGCCCAGCAACTGTCATGATACCCGTAGGAATGGGCGGGTAACCGGTCAGGTTCAACCATTCCGACTGGACTGGTGTAGAGTCGCCTTTGTGCGTGAGCGTGGTCGCAAGAGAAATCGAAATTATTATCACAGCCATGCAGAAGAGGACAATAGCGCAGTACCAGCGTCGACGTTTTCTGCCCTCGGGGCCTCCGCGGCCGAAGCAGCCGTGTTCTGGGGAACATGCGCGTCCTCGCCAGAGACCGCCTGCTTTTCGACCGATTTTTTCTTCCTTTTCGAGTCTGCGTCGTCGAGATTCGTTTTCTTCACGTCCGCGTAGGTCGGCCGGGGTGACGAATTGGTTCCCAGGGCGGTGCGCTTCTAGGCCTTCTTCGGTGAAGGAGCTGTTGAGGGCAGTGCGGGAATTTGCTCGGGACTCATTGGCTTCGTCCATTCTCCGCGTTTGGCTGACTTCTGACATGGCTATTCCGCCGCTGCCGGTCATTGCTTGTTGCAGCCCGGGTGAGACTGGCGGGTATACTGCTCGATAGCGAGGAGCCGTTGCAGCAGTGTATGGTGGCAACACTGATTCAGCATCGGATTCATCAGAAGCCTCGTCCGAACCAACACGATGGGAAGAAGAGGCTGGAGGTGAAGGGTTCCGCCGGATGGTGAATGGACCCGGTCGATGGAACGATGGAGCTGGTCTTGGAATAGGCGCCGCTGCCTCTTCTTCCACACCTCGTGGTGCATCGTTCGCTGACGTGATTGATTCAGGAGATGCTCTGCGTGTCACAGGAAGTGAAGACGTTCTCCTCGATTGCGGTGGCATATTACGGGGTCCTGATGTGGACTCCCACCATTCTCCCTCTTGGGGAGTGCTGCGACGAGCTTCAGTGCTCCCGATATTGTCTCTCTCCTGTTCTTGTTCTGGCTCAATCTCCCGCGCTCGAGTTGCGTCTGGACGAGACAATTCCTCAAGACGTCTTAACGCATCCTCTCTTGATGCCTCCACCGGAGACACCGATCTAGGATTGCTTTGCGGTGAAGGTCTTCTCTCTTGTCTGGTCCGCGACACTGACTCCGGCTCCCACCATTTGTCATCGCGGGGGGTCCTGCGTTCTGTAGCTTCGTTCCGCGGCGGCACTTGCAAATCTTCCTGCGAGTCCCACACATTATCCCGCGAGATTTCATGTTGTCGAGCTTCGTTCCGTCCCGGCAGAACTTGAGAATTGTCCTGCGAGCCCCACACATCATTTCGAGGGATCCTGCGTTCACGAACTTCGTTCCGCGGCTGCGATACATGAAAGTCTTCCTCCTCATCCGACTCTAAATCGAGTCCCCGCCCTCGAGCCGAGTCATCACGAGACAGCCGCTCCAGACGTCGTAGTGCGTCCTCTCTTGACCCGTCTAGCGGAGGAGTCACAGCTCTAGACACCATCGGCGAGCTTCTCACTGGCCTAGATTGCGGTGGCTGTGGTGGTGCCATATCCTCGCCTATTGGCACGAGCTCCCATTGGTAGCCGTGCGGTATTCCGTCAAATCCACGCGCTTGGTTGTTTGGGGGAATGGGCATGCGTGGTGGTTCTGCTTCTGGCATCCGTAATGGTTCTGGCTCTGGCATGTAGCGGGCAGGTTCAGGTTCTGGAATATAGCGAAAAGGCTCTGGCTCTGGCTCCGGCACCGGCTCTGGCACGTAGCGAGCTGGCTCTGGAGGTGCCGGTGCTGGCATAGGCGCAGGCATCGGCATTGGCGTATGTACTGGTTCTGGCTGATATGACGGAGCCGGCATAAGAGGCTGTATAGGCATCTGCATTGGTTCAGGAGGCAGTAGTGGCGCAGGCGCAGGAGCAGGGGCGGGAGCTGGAACTGGAGCAATCTCTCTATCATAAGCCATCGGAGCATGACCAGATCCTCGAGAGGACCCGCCTCCCCGCGACACGGACGGAGGCGGAAGTGGCGGAGAAGGCTCATGGTATTCCGATGGCGGCGGAGGTGTGAAAATAGGCGCAGACCTCGGGGCAGCCATGCCTGGAGATTCACGTACACTCCTGGACAATAGCGCAGGGGCATCTTCTGCCATACTCTCGTGTTCTCTGCGATCGTCCTCATCTTCGCCGTCAAGAGAGATCAGATCTCTACTGCCCTCCAGCGCATCCTTCTCCATTCCAGCGTCGCGAACTTCTTCTTCTTCTTCATCATTGTCTACTTCCTTGACACCACCACTAGCAACCTCCTTTTGTGCAATTTGTTTCTCGAGCAGTGCAATAAACGGATTATTGGTGTCCGCCGACGGATCAAAGACAATCACCGCCAAGCCTCTCTTCTCGTCATCAGCTACTTCCCCTGATGCATCCCTAGCAGCAGCAAGACTCGCCTCGATTTCCGCCCGGCGTCTCGCAGAGGTCATTGAACAAACGTGATTCACGCATTCAAAATACGGTTCATCTTTATTGTACAGATCGTGTGCACTAGCCTGGTAGTACTCGGCCGCTAGGCCCTGCGTCTCTTGATTCAGACCTGTTTCGAAAACGAGTCTCCCGTCGCTTTTCTCATCCATTTCCTCCTGCTGCTGCTGCTCAGGAGTGTCAGTGACACCTTCCAACGCCACACTCCGGCTTAGAATAGCCTGGTCGTCAGGCGAATCAGGCGAGAAATGCGATTTCTCCGCGACCACTACCACTGGGTCTTTCTCGTCCCACCAGTAGCTTACACTCTCGTCATTGCTAAGGGCACTTTTCATACCATTCTCTCTCTGAGACGACGGGGACAGCGATGTTGCTGAAACGGGCGGCTGCTGTTGCTTCGGTGATAGCCCGGCCCTGCTGCGATTACTGCTCAGAGTGTTAGAGCGGCTCAACAACGGCGACAGGAGGAGATTCCACCATCCCTGCGAAGGATGTCTGTTGGCATCAGCAGTGTTGACGCTTAGCTTGTTGAAGTATCTTCTTTTTTTGTCATTGTCGTCATCGCTAGACAGTTCGACGTGTCTTGGCGACTTGAGAGCGTCGTCAACTTCGATTTCTGTATTCGTCGACAGCGGGCGCTCTCCTTGCTGCAGAGTTGGGGTCGCGAAAATATAATCCGCAGAGGGATTTTGATGGACCATGGAATGCAATGCGGGGATTGCAGGTACTGGTGGAATGTCCTCGGAGAGCAGTCGCGGCGACGGCTGTGAGTAGACGCTCGACGCAACGCGAGGGGGATGATAATTATGATGTAGCATTTCCGGACTGGTATTCATATCCATATGTATGCTTCTGTTCCAGGGTGGACTTTCCTTTGCCGGCGTGACGACTATAGAAGGTGTTGCGGGTGTGCGTGACGATGCGCTGTCCGCTCTGTCTCCATGCGGCGTTGATTCGTTGTACGGCACAGTCAGGCCGATGACTATGGGCCGATCTGAGGGCGACAAGTCTGACGAGCGTAAGCGTAGGCCATTCTGCTGTGGGTGTGATAAAGCCTCGTCCGGATCAGTTCCTTTCGTTGTTGCTGCCGTCCTCTCTTTTATTCTCTGCTTCTCGCGCTCTCTGGCCATCGATTTCAAGTCATTCAAGTCCAGAAGCGAGCGCGCAGCATCGTTCGTATTATGCGTGATAACAGGATTGTTCTTTTTGGAGAAAGTCGTCAACAGCGACAACCCCGTCGGGCGTTGCGACTTTTTCATAATCCCGCTTTTCCTGCTGCTGTTCTGTTTGGCATTACCGTTGCTGCTCGACCCATTGCCTCCAAAACGACGCCCCTCAAGTCGAGCGTGCGACAAATTCGCATACAGCGCCCGCTCAAACTCCATCTTGCTCAGGGGAGAATCTGAGCTTGGGTCCACGCTGCCACTGCCACTGCCGCTTCTACCAGCCGTCCCAGCCATGGCGCCTACAAGTTTCGGCGCATTCTCAGACTGGCTGCTGTCCCCTGACTGCGAGTGCTCCGGACTAGAGATTTCCTCTGTGATGGGCGACGAGAGCGGAAACTTGGGTTGGGCAGGAGGCTGAAGTCTGCCGCCGCCGCCGGTAGTGGCAGACTGGGTGTCGATGGTGAGGTTCATTCGGGCTATGCGTGAAGGTAAACGGTGTGTGGTCAGGTTTCCTGATCTGCTGTAAGTATGATGATGCTGCTCCATTTTGCATGCTGTATGAGGGAGAAATAGGAGGCACTAGGTACCATGAGTAACCCTGTTCCAGCGTAGAAATCAATGCGACCAGCGCAAGGTGAGCCTGACTCGAGCGGGTGGAAGTAGACAGGTGAGTAAGAGGGTAGGTAGTCAATGGAAGAGACGATAGGTAGAAGTAGTCACAAGAGGAGCAACAAAGAAAGCGCCAGGCTTCGAGTCAGCTCACAATAATCTATTGTTTAGAGGATATGAACAATGGAAGAATGAATAGATGAATAGTGAACAGTGAATAGATGGGAAAAAAATAAGTGTATAGAAGAGAACAACAACACAAGCAGTCGGAGAATTCCACACATATGCATGCAGAATAGAAAAAGAAGAAGGTCAAGAAAAGCCCAAGCTCGAGCAGAAAAAAAGAAAGGAAGAAAAGAAACAGAACGATCCAGATCTCCCAACAGAAACCAGCATGGGGTATAGGTATACAGCTGACGTTCCCAAACAGCAAAGGTAAAAACCAGAATAGCAACCACCGCCCAGCCACTCCCTTTCCAGACATGATGCGCAACGTCAACAACCACCGACGGCCAGATCGCAAGCTCCCTCTGGCCATCGTCCAGGACGCCGTTCCGATAGGCGACACGCAAAAACAAAGCGTAGCATCGCGTACCCCCCGCACCAGCAGCCGACGCGCCGATTGGCTGCCGCTCATAGTATCGGAGACTCTGGTCTGTCTCCGTAGACGTAGATGTAAAACATCCTGACGAGGTTTCACGTCGCAGCGCGCACATTCAAAGGATTGGCCAGCAGCTCAAGCAGCGGCAGAAGGAGCCGCCGACGTTAAATGGCAGCCGCCCAATCAGCGCGGGCGGCCGGGCCCTGGAGCTATGGCTACTTACTGTATCGGGTTAGCGCGGGTTTTCTTCAGGATATTTCCATTTTCTATTAATAACCTCATCCACTACGAGTATACGTAGGAGGATTAGAGGGCGTTTTATTTAGAAGCATCGTCCCGCCGTTCTAGATCTATCTATTGACTCGACTCCGCTACAGACAGCAGACTGGCTAGGTGAAGAACCGAAGAACTGAAGAACTGAGATGGCTGGTGGAGCCATCGCATTGGAATTCGTTATAGTTGCAGGAGTATCAAAACCACATGTGACATGACAGGCATTTTGCTCTCTGAGCGAGCAGAAAAGGAAAAAAAAAAACAGAGACAACCGTCGAGGATATCAAAGGAGGTATAGGTATAAGTATTCCAAAGAGACAGGAACAGGAAAAAACAGAGAAAAGAAAACAAAACAAAACTCCATTATACATGATCGCGAAAACCCCCCGCCCATGGTTTTGTCTTTTTTGTACATCCAGTTATCAAACCACCACAACTCCGAATCGAATACATATATGCCCCCGTCAAGTCGTCTCCAATTGGTAAGTAGGTATAGGATATGATGAGTAGACTGGGAAGGGACAGACAGATGAACGTGGCGCGGTGTAACGTGCAAGGGTAAGGTCTGGCGTTATGACGCCATCCGCTTCACCAGGAAAAGGGAAATGAGGAATAAAGAACCAAAAAATCAGATTCGAGGTCCTTGCGGGGAACTAGTCAACGCACTTTATCGCCGTTCTTCGGTATATTGAATCCCTTGCATGGCCGCTACTGACCCATTGATGAGCGGCGGCAGCGTCCGCGGCTGCTCAACTGCCATCCCCGACGCGTACGTAGGATATGTCGTAGTTTGCGGCGAGCCGTTCGGTTGGGACGACGACGCCATAGAATGAGGCTCGTACATGCTTTGCTGCCGGGACTGGCCATTCACCTGTTGTTGTCCGCCAAGTTGTGCCCGCAACTCTTGTATCTCGCGTTGCAGGTCGCTGTTTTCACGGCGCGAGTTTGTCAATTGCTTCTCTAGAGAAGTAATATAATCGATTGCTATTTAAATTAGTTTAATTCACGTCAGCAGTAGTAAAAACAGACATACCTCGTGTCAGCGTCTCCCATTTGCTGGATTTGTTGTTCTGGCTCTGGGGCAGCCTCATTCTGAGCATCTCAAAACAATCCTTCATCTCGCTTCGGCGCTTTCGCTCGGCCAACTTATGCGTCACCCGCAACTCGGGTGTCCGGCTATACGGAGTTGCATTGTTGGGGGACTCGGACTCTCCAATGATGCCGCGGACTTGTTTGTGCTGCAGCGAATGATGATGCACGTTCTGGGGCAGTTCTGCGGGTTGTCAGCGATTATGAGTGGCTGGATGGAGAAAGCGGGTATATATACCTTGCTGGCCGCGGGGTAATCGCGAGTCGACAGAGAAAACACTACTATTGAGTGATTCCGCCACGCTCCCCTTGCGTGAGAAGGAGCCTTGTGGTGTGGTTGCCTTGTCCTGCGAGGTCAAGCTCGAACTGGACCGTGCAACGTCTGGATCTGGAAACGCGTATGCCATACCCGCCGTCGGAGCCTCGGCATTGTAGATCTCGGATCGCGGATTGGACGAGATGGCTGGTGCAGTCCGGCCTGAGGGAAAGCCGCGCTGGTCGCCACCACGAGGCCCCAACGGAGACAATGGTTGCGTGCTGTAGCGAGGACCCCGGAATCCATTGGTGTAGTCGTTCGATATGCCGCGCTCCCTTTGCAGTCCAGATACTATCGACGACTGCGACGCATTGGTGCTGTGATAGGGAGACGCTGGATTGATAGCCAAAGCGCTAATCCCCTGATTCATGCGGCTGTCGACGCTGCTCCGTCTCGATTCTGGCAGCTCGATGATGCTGTTTCGGTGGGAAGGCGCCTCGAAATTCTGATTTATAGATGGGAGCGTAGAAGGAGGTGCTTGCGTCGTAGCGAAGGAGGGTGGATTAGCACCGTTTGGAGACGGAGTATTGGACTGATCATGGCTCAGCGGCGATCGGTCTGAAACGCCAGAATGGCGACTGGGCGATGGTTGTGAAGAGTTGAGGAACGATACAGAATGGTAGTTTCCTGTTGTGCCATTCGTCGTTTGGGAGTATGTAGAGGATCCTTGTCAGTACCGTCAGTTACATCGTTACCAACTAGAGCAGACAAAAACTTACTAGTGCTTTGAGGTACAGACCAATTGCCCGAGTCCCGCTCGAGCGTGTTCATCGAACTTGCTGGCGACTTTTCAGCTGGAGGAATGTTGCCGGCGCTCATACTGGCGGTCAGCGTAGAGATCGATGGGAGAGTCTGCGAAGTCGTCACAATGGGGTTCTGCAACGCGGGCTTGGTGTCCTCCCAGGGACGGTACGCGACGGACGGCTCCATTGTTATGTGTTGAGGTTGTATTAACGTGCAGGTCTATCTCATGTCCTGGGTGTCTCGACAGCTTGCTCCTCGAGACGATTGATCGTATGGCTTGAAGATTCCGTCCAAATTTTTAAGTGTTCAGCAAACGGAAGCCCCAAAAAAGCCGTCCGGAGTCGGATCGTACACTTGTTTGTTCAGTCGCGAAAGTGCAAACGGAGCGAGTCAGTTGAGCAAACGCGGAATGCCATCCATATATTTTGGAGAACACGTGAGAGGCAGCGAGGAGAGGCGAAAAAAAAAAAGAAAAACTGAACAAGACGACCACGCGGGAGAGATCCTTTGGTATGCGTCAGGAGGAACCAGGACCTCGGGTTTAAACGGCGACGAATGCGCGAAATCTGGAGCGAGCACAGACAGACACAAGGAGGCTTGGGCTGGAGGTGTCAGTGGCGGTTCGTGGGCGGAAACGACAGGCGCCAAGAGTTGCAGATCAAGGAGAAGAATCGGCAAGGGAGCAGACACGCAGCTAAACAATGATGTATGAGCATTAGCATTGAGTATGGAACAGTGCTGAGCCGTGTCTCAGTCACAGAGACGGCACGAGAACGAAGATATAAAGGTCTCGCGACTTGAAGGTCTTTGTGGATGGAATACCTTTGTCTGAAGCGCACGCGGTGTGTTGGACTTGGACTCAATGGCAGCGGGAGGTCACACCAGGATGGTAGCAGGCGTAGGTAGCAGTAGCAGTAGCAGCAGTAGACAGAGTGGAAAAAGAAACGAGGGAGATAGAGGAATCAGGTAGGTAGAGGCCGCGGAACGAAGCCCAACAACTTCCAAGGGAGGGAGCGGAGTGGAGCGCGATTCGTGCCCAGCATCAACGATCGATCGAGTGATTAATTGAGTGACTGGTTAATTGATTGACTGACTGATTGATTGACAGATGTGAGAGGTGGTTAGTGACTGGGCCTGGGCAATAATCGGTCGATAGCGTGGCTCCCTCGGAGATGTATGTGTTGTCTGTTCTGAGAAAGCAAGGCGGGAGCGACCGAGAGCAGCAGCGGGCGCGAGTGAGCGTGGAATTGCAAGCAAAGAGAGAAGCTGGATTGCCGCAGCGCGAGTGCCAGGAGAGGCGGGGGATATGGCAGCAGCAGAGAAGAGGATGCCGGGCCCTGGGCTGGTGGTGAAGCACTACGAGCAGAGGGCGAGAGTGGAGAGAGAGGAGAGACATCCGATTTGGGCGATTACTCTGGCAAAACTCAATATTGGATCTGCCCACGTTTTTTCGGCCGTCGCTGGTTCGTACCGCCCGGCCAATCACGGCCGTTGCATACCGTATGTACGTAGTGTGTACTACATACTGTGTGCTCGGTATGAAGATTTACTGCTGTAATTTACATATACATCACAGAAGGCTTGGAGGGCGGTACACAGTGCGTATTGTATTGCTCGACCAGGCACAATACTATGTACACAAGCACAGTATGCGTGATCCGCCCACAGAGCGCGATATACTGCTCCCTATCTTATAATACGAGCAAACACATGGCTTCAGGCTCGCTCGCTCCGTGATGTGCACTAGCGCCGCCCCTAATCCCACGAGGTGCATTCCGGGGAGACCTAACTCAGGCTCGCTGTGACAAACAGGCAACATATACCACACTAGGGCCGCCACTAGCCAAAGGATTGCGGGTCGCCATGCATTTCCTCTTTTCTCTCTAATCGCCCACCACGGAGAGCGGACCAGATTATGTGCCGGTCAGCACTTTGAGTTTGTGCTTGCCTGGCGGTGGTGGGATGCTAGCACGCTGTGTTCTACTGTGTCGGATTGTGGATTAGAACTCGAGTGCTTTCAGGCTATGAGAGATTTCCATCGAGCCCCAATGGCGATGTTCCTCAGGCACTAATGACGCGAGTGGATTCTTCAGCGGCCGCAAACGGAAATACATTGACTTGGTGGTAAAATTGACCCAAAAAAGAAACAACAAAAATAAGAGTTAGAAGCAAATGTTTAATTAATTAATAATCCACGATATTATAAACTTAG
Organism: Eurotiales sp. R13A2; assembly: GCA_023625935.1. NCBI lineage: Eukaryota > Fungi > Ascomycota > Eurotiomycetes > Eurotiales > Eurotiales sp. R13A2. Next base: position 86,242 of record JAMAFV010000013.1, on the reverse strand, counting down.
CTACTACGGAGTATACTCTAAAACACGTAGGAGTCAGAAACGCAAGATCCACCCTCTGGCCCTATTTGGTTGTTTGTCGCTGCTAGTTCGAGGGTTAATAAATAGGCCGTCGGCCGGAGTCGACAGAACAAAGCACACACATCACAATAAATGATCACATTACAGACGGCAAATACTTCCTAGCACCGCCAGCGATTCAGTGCGAGCTTCAGAATCTGGACATGTGCAGTCCTTGCGTGGACCCGAGTCAATACAGTATTATAAGATAGCTGCTGCCTCCGTACAGCTGCTATTTAAATGTTGGCCCAGGAACGCTTGCCGATACAACAACTATCGCGTAGCCTTGCCTTTTGCGGAGGTTGGCACCACCAAAGCACACAGTATACCAAATAATTTGGGTGTGATAATACTAAAAAGGGACAGCTCTCGTGTCTTCACGTGGCGTGGCGCTGGAATTTGCGGGCAGATTTTTTTTTTCTTACCTGCCTTAGTCCGGATACCTACGGGAGGCATTGAATACTGGCTGGCCAGTGCTGAAGTGTAACCTGGATTGAGTCAGGATGTACCGCGAGGCATGCAGACGACGTCGTAGGTGGCACGGCCGGAAAGTAAGGAAGCTCGATTTGGACGCCAAGTTTCTACTAATCTTTACTGAATTTCGATATTTTCAATTTGAATGCTTAGTACCACGTAGCTACCTACTCATCCTACTACGTACTGGAGAACCTCTCGTGCATGTGGCCAGAGCCAGAGCCACCTGGCATCCCTTGTGCTAGCATTCTGGTGATTTTCAGCACTATCACTCTCGCCCATGTGCCTTGCTCTGCAGGCTACAGCTTGGGCATGCAAGTGGAACATGCAAGGCGTGCCGGATTATCCTGGAGTCTGACAGATTAGCTTTCAATAGAGTATGGGAAACTGGATGGATATGGATAATGATATGCTCCGTGCTGACTATTGCCTCGCGCTACGACCACTAAAATACCATGTCGGTACCCATTTCACTGCGGCCTGTAAACGGAGAGGTAAAATTGGACCGACACATGGCAAAAACTCGCTCCTTAGTCGCCGATCATTTTGTGCCCCTCCTTGCCTACCTGGGCGATAGAGTGGCCTTCACGGCAGCGGGCTGACTATAGGGTTCCCCGCCAGCCTAGCCCTCAACAGTAAGCAACCTGTTCCAACTCGACGCACAGGGTAGTCATAATCGATCCAACCAACGAGCCACCAGTTCTGCCGAACAATTGTCTAGCATTTTAGCTGCCATGGTTTATTTAGTTTTTGATCTGGCAGAATGAGTGAATGCGACGTGCGTCCTTTGCAACTACCACATCCGAGAAAGAGAAAGATACGTACTCCGAGCAACGTACTCAGAAAGTCAAGGTTACGCTGGCGAATTCTGATCCCCGACGGAACGGTGCCATTGCCCGATTCCACGAGGAAGCCCAGGAATTCGAGAGACGATCAGCTGTGAAGCTCTCTCTATCCGTACTCCGCACAGCGACTGATAGAGGTATGCGGAGTGGAGATTCCGATGCTAATCCGTCACGACATCAGACACATCAGTCACTAGGGTAGGTAAGCACTAGACAGGGTCTAAATATTTAGTCGACCTGTCCAATGGATAACGTCTGCGGAGTATTGAAGAAAGTCGTAGGGAACGTGCGGCGTCATACTTAATTCGGTAAATCGCGTGTCGAAAATTGTGAATATTCACAACATTCCCCATGCCTCCCCCCGACCCCGACTTGGACACGCGTAGATATCATGGCCGTGCGAGAGCCACTGGAATGCGAATGACTCGACATCATCCGTCCAATCCCAGGTATGTATGTACACTCTATCAGCCTAGCCTAGCCTAGCAGCTACGTAGCTAGTTTGCATTGCATGGATGCGATGTGATGTCGAAATCGGCTGCAGGAGCTAGGTACGACTACCTCTAGCTAACACGCACTTGCGCCGTAGTTAAAACTATTCGGCAATTCTGCAGCCGTGTGCGCCATCACTTTAAGTACCCCTAGGTACCGACCACACAGTCCAGAGGGGCACTCTACCCAAATTTGCAAAGGTAGATATAAGGGGAGGGGGGAAAAAAGAAAAGAAAAAGGAACACGAAGAAAACTATGCTTACAACCCATCGCATACAGCGTTTCTGCACGGCTAAAGGCTAAAGTGGTCGACTTGCGTAAAATTGCGGCCGACGGCGACAACGCCTCACGCCGCATATGCAACATGATCCCTGCAGACTGCACAACTTCCTCGGGCAAAGATGGCGTGGAGCTCGTATTAATTTATACAAGCTACGATATAGTCTGTAGCATTAATCTATGTCTTTTTTTCGTATAAACCGGTTTATATCGGGTAATTCGGTCATTTCGCGGGTCAATTTGGGTGAGATTCAGCATCCAGGGTTAGGGTTATGATCGGAGCCGCTGCGATGAGCGGATGACTCAGGTGACACATGGTCACTTAGAAGAGAGATTTGCAGCTATGCTTTCTTGGCTGTGAGAACACTGCATGGTAATTTCGGAGACATCATCGCACAGGTCGGGTTTTCAATGTGTGGGTGTGGGTGTGTGCTACAACAATAGCCATCTGCCAAGGTCTCGAACGGCATACACCGAATGCCAGTACAAGAACACATGACTGATGATGACCATGACTGATGACTCTCTACATAGTAGTAATGCATTTATCCCCTCCCCCCATGACTCCCACGCTCTAGCTACTCCACTGGAGATCAACCAGCCTGCGAGCGTTGCCAAGCTAGATGGCGCATGGCGCATTCTTATTAATACATTACTCGAGTTATGCATACATACACACATGCGCTGATCGACGCCGTTTATGCACGAATACTACCCCGGTTACATGCTATGTAGTAAGTATACCACCTGCCTAGCATCCGGAGCATAGATAGGTATGTTGCCGAGAACTCATTGTTTCGGCGCCGGTACATGTCATGTCATATCTTTTGCAACAGGGCTTGTTTTCATCACCAACTTGTCCTACACAAATACCTTGGTAGGTACAGCTTGGACCGAATCATGCCACATATGACATTCTTTATGTCTTATGTGTAACCTTGTAGAAGTGTGGTAACTATTAAATTCAAATAAAATGAAAATGAATACAGGGTAGGTATCGTGTGTTGGATGTTCCACAGGTTGCCTGTTAGCAGGTCTGGAATCTGGAGCGTCACTCCTTTTCTTATTTTGAATTGTATCGTACCCTGCATAGAGACGATATCTTCTGATCAAGCAGATTCGTCATAGTATACGACACATGCATGCTGGGCTTTAGTTAGGTGCGTTTTACATGGGGAACAGGGCTCGGCTTGACAGCAGTTTAAAAAAAGACATTTACAAAAAAAGTACATTGACTATCAATAAATCTTCCTGGTCGATCTTACGAGGATATCTTGATACTTTGTAACATAATCATAATCCACCTCATTAGATCTTCCTAATTCGCGTCGACCCATTATGCTTTCGCCGAGGTACGTAATCAAAGCTGCTTTAACTTTTAATCTAGTGGCTATGTAGGATGCGTAACTTGTTTCCATAATTATAATGTTCTACTGTTGAGATAAATTAGTTACAAAGTCAATATATCTTAGCATTATATCATAAGAGCTATGATGAAAATTCACCCAGTGCAAACTCGGGGCCCTTCAGATCTATATACATATGTATATATTTAAATAGGATCTCTCTACTTTCTCTAACATCTCTGAAGTAGTCAAAATTAATCCACGCTTGATTGAACCCAAATCTATCACCCTAATGAGCGTTGCATAATGCTATCTTAGGAGCCTAGAAAATCAGTCGGTTTCCTATGACTTATTTATGTAGTCGGCCAACTAAGCAAGTATCCTATGTGAAATTTGGGATGTAAAGCAAGAATCCGTAGATTTCTGCGATTCCTTTGCTTTTGAATTATGCAGAATAATCTAAGATATAATAATTTGTAATCGCTGGCCGCACATTTGCAAAAAATGTAATGGCCCGTCTCTTCGCCTTATGAACGGTCAATCGTTCAAGTGCCTCGCATTCGTCCACATCAAACCCAAGCACGGCCCACAAGGAAATCATTCTTCATGGAAATAACCAACGTAACATGGCGTCCTCTTTGGTGATTTCCTTATAACCATAATGCATCTCTTGTCCTCGGGAAGACTGAAAATATTTGACACATACGTTTTCTCCTGGACCAAGACAGTCACGATCTTTGTCGGTCCATGTCGGTCCAAATGCGAATGGACCATTCGGTCGAAGATCGCCGTCAAGGTCATCGAAAAACTCGTCCACGCTTTTAGAGAGATCGTCTCCAAACCTCTCTGAGAAGAGATCAAATCGAGCAATTATTTCTTCCAGCTCATAGAAGTAGTCTATTTCTTCGTCTTCAATCTCAATTCTGCTGCCATCGGGAAAAGGTCGAGCTGCGGAGCGTATATCGATGCATGTATGATGCATTCCAAGGCGATCAAATGTTTCGCTTACAACAAAGGCACGCCAGTATCTCTTTCTATCGACTATTGAGGGGTCAAGGCTGCGAATTAATCTCTGAAAGCTCTCCTTTCGGTCATAGACGCTCTCTAAAGATCTCATTCGTCGAAATAGAGACGTGATGGGAGTGAACCCATCTGGAGAACAGCGACAACAGGATTTTACATCGATTGACGTATCGAATGCAGCTTCGAGTAGTCGCCTCTCATCATCTTTAGATCTAAACCCATCTTCCTTAACAAGGTAATCAGGAATGAAGGTAGTTCTTCCATCATAGCAGACAAAGTGGCCTGCTCTCAGACCTATATGTTCGTGGCACTTATAAGGGTCAGCCCCGTGCTGCAACAAAAACGACGCCATCCGCATATTTCCGTTCATGCAAGCGACCATTAATGGTGTATATCCAGACTTATTGTAACCTTCAATATCCTGAAAACCAGCAATGAAGAGATTTTGTGCAAATTTGATATTATCAGCCCAGATATTTGCTGCCAAGTCGTGATATGGTAATAATCTGGGTAGAAGGAATTTATGCCGCAATAAACATTCAATGATAATATCATGAAGTCTTGTGTCATCAATTTCTGATGCCTTTTGAAATGCCCGGGGTAGACCTGTGTCACCATCTCGCGTATTGAGGGCAAGAAATTCTAGACAGCTGCCTTTTAAAAGTGTCTCCACGGCAGGAATACATCCCACTTCAAGCGCGATATCTATGGGGTATGTTCTGTACCAATCTTCTTGAAATGCTGAGTAGCCCATGGATATCAAAGATTCAATTCCTGCGGGCCATGAGGCTGCGACTGCAAAATGCAGGGGAGAAATTGATTCACCTCTCTGCGCAGAATCTAGAAATTTCTGGTCTTGTAAAAATTGGAGATCTTCTAGGGACTTTCGCAGAACAATATCGCATATATGCTCATATTCTGTATCTACGTAATGACTCTGTTAGATTCAGTGGCTACTGGACATGTAGAGCAAATGTACTTCACAAAATGCTAAATAAATTGAGTCTAAACTCACCGAAAATTGCTTCTGGCCAGTCCAAGATACATTGGAGGATTCCTAAAGCACCCATGCGGTCTATTTTTGAGAAGCCTGTCCATGGAAGTCGAGCTTCATTGGCGAAAGTACGCGAGATATTCTCCTGAGACTTGCGATTGTATAAAAGTCTATCACATAATTTCATCTGCGCAGTTCTGTGAAACGTTAAACATCTTTTTCAAGGCGACTATAAAGTAAAGTCTCACCTAAATTCATCATCTACTACTTCCGTATCGACTCGTATAGATATGAGGAACTCGATCATCTTCCTGAAAAGTGTTTCATATCCCGGCCTATATAGTTCAGCTTGAAGCTTTTTAAGTTAGCCTTAATAATAATTAGTGATTATTCTTCATGATCCTACATGAAGCAGCGTTTTTCCTTTCGAATCGATATAATTTGGAGCAGCATCCCCAGAATTTAGACTTTGCTGCAATAAGTTTTGCGCGATACAGGCCAAACGAAGTTGCTCCTTTTTAGAAGGGGCGGTTTTCCTTTGTGACTGTTCATTTCCTTTTGATCTTTGACCGTATATGTCCATGAAGAAAGTATGTAGCGGTAAGCGTTTAACTCGTGTTTGGGTCCTAAGCGAAAATTGTATGGACGGAGCGCTTGGATATTGCTGAAGCGAAAAATTCAATTCTACCAAGTCAAAAAGCCAGGCTATCCGTACTCGTAGATAAGCATCGAAATATATATTTCTGTCTTCTTCGTCAGCTGCCATGGAAGACTGCTTCGTCTGACTTCTAAATTGAAAAATAACAGTGTTGCCTGCGAGAGTGAGCATTTTTCTCCATTCAGTCTTCATGATATTAGAGTATAAGCTATCGGAATGATCGATATAATGTCTTCGTTGACCTGAAGGGGGAGATTTCGCTTTGCTTAAACTCCGTTCCTTGTTTATTGAATACTGCATAGTCGCTGAATCTCCACCATTTCTCTGCTATATAGGCGAATTCAGCGTCACCAGTCATAGATACATAAGAAAACTTACGGAATCTGAGTACACGTTGTATTTGTCTTTTTTCTTGGCATTTGAAAACTTGGCTGCTGGTACTAGCTGAATAGTAGCTAGGGAGGTAGCTTCGGCCTTCTCGTGACATTCTTCGAACATTTGAGTTAAACTTCTCTCTTAAGGGTAGTCAGAATAAGTCATCTGAGTAAAACGGGAAATCACTCACGGGATTGCATAATTTTATTGTGCATTACCGCCAAATCATGATACATATGTCCTATTTGACGCACTGTCTCATTTCCTAACCATAATCCCAGTGTCGTCTTGGATCTTTCCAATTCTGTAAGGGCTTTTTCAATGCTGTACATTTTCTCGTGTAAACAAAGCTTCTTCCATTTTCCAATTATTCCTCTACCTTCAATCTCTCGCATCATACTTTGAAGGGCGTTGTCAATAATTTCAGCTTGATGAGAACAATCTTTCCAGATATCCTCTAGTTGAAATGAAGTTACCGTAAGAAGTCCAGATTGGTTTGTCTCAGGTTGGTGTTGTTGGTGGTCACTGGGAGGAAGCAGTAATTCAGAAGACATAACAGTTTCAGATGTACCGCTATTGTCTGCAGTCACTTTTGCCAAATACATGAGATGTTGCATTTGAGTATGTGTTCTTCGAAGGAATTCAGGACATTCTCGGCTTTTTCTAACAAGAAAGCTGCATTTAGAGATAACCTTGTAACTTATCTCTGCAAACTGAAGAGCCGCAGAAGCTACACCCAGCAAAGTTATAGCTTCAGCCATTTCGCCAATAACTTTGAAAAAGTTACCTTTTCTTCTGATGCAGAAACCCTTCTAATTTGAAAGAAAATAGGAAAGTTTAACGTTGTCTTTTACTTTGCGGCTCTCGAATGTACTGAAAGATGTTGCAGGAAACTAAGCCACGAGGGGTGTGCCTTGTACTCTGCCTTGTTCGCTTATTTGAAGGAAGGCTGAAGCTTTCTTTAGCCCCTCTTTACCTGGCTGTAGTAACACCAGCGAATCAGATGTTTACATTCATCACCGCAAGTTTACTTTTAATTTTCAAGCTTGCATCGTTCAGTAGAAGTACTGGCTCGCAAACACGTACCAGGGCCAATTGTATTCTTTGCGATGCAAGTCCAGCTAGAAACGAATTGACCAAGTATTATTAATTACTATCGTTCGAATCTATTATGAGGCCACGGCATAGACCCCTCTTCACTACGTTCTCGTAAAATCCCCTTGACACTTCTATCGAGAGAGAATATACGAAATATTGATAGAAACAATATTAAACAGAAAAACATGGTTATTCTGTTAAAATTCTACTACCTTCTAGAAGATCTGGATCAACAGTATTAAGAGAGCTATAGCTAGATATAATATAGAACTAGACTTTCAGGTCTCTTCCAGAAAAAAACTGTTCTGATTCTAATGATAATAAGTTTAGCGGCATTCATATTCAGCAGCATTTGATATTATATTGTAAGTCGTACAGCCTCTATTGAGCGTATAATTACAAAAATATGATTCGCTGAGAAAGAGATGTCTCCTGCAATCACTGTATACCGCAACTGGCGATCGACCAAGTAAGAGAACCCTATTACGAGGGTTAAAAAAAAATAAACCCTTGATATATACAACAAAAGTAACACACTCCAGAACTAACACCAGAATAAGAAAATATCTTGTCAAGTATCAGCTATTTTGTAACAGTAAGCCCGACCTTGACTTCTTGTCTCGAGGTGCAATTTAGACCCAATTTTTCTTGCCATGGCTCGTTATTCCTGTTCTCCGAACCGTCGTAGTGCTCTAATAATCTAACTGTGGAATGCTTGGGTAGTGTCAAAGCAAGTTGTTCTGAGAGCCTAGTGGTTAGGGTTTTGATACTGAAATAATATATTAACTTACGACCTATGCATATCCGAGATCAAAATGCATCGGAGAATTCCTGTCCCTGAATGATACCACGTTGTTCAGTTCAAAAAGCACTGGAACAATATCTGTTGATTTGCCTAAAAATAGCTCTGTCGATATATCCAATGTCATGACATTAAAAGTGCGCGGTAGGTCGACGGTACTTCCATCTGCAGGCACGTTTCGCATCAGCTTTTGCAGGTGGACTTCGAAGATGTCAAGTTCGGACTCTGTGATTTTAGCCAAGAGAGGCCTTAAGGTTGTGCGGTGATTATAGTATTTACGTCGTGAGTAGATGTGCCCCATGTAACACTATAATGATTCCGAACACACCTTCCAAAGTGCACCGCCAGAGTTTAAAATCCCACTACCAAAGAGCGACTGAAAGTTCCGTTTCCGCGTAACTCAAAGACCAAAATCTTGAAAGCCCTTTTTATCAGCAAGCATAGTGTTCACGTTATCTGAGTTGATTGTGTAGACAGCCTGTCGCCCCAGGCTCAGATAGCTGATTGTTCCATCAAAACGAAAAATCATTTTTGTAATAAAGTCGAGGAATGTATGGTTCATGACTGCTCGAGCTAATCGAAATAAAATGTCAAGGCCAAAAATTGGATCTTTGTGAGATATTATATGGGCTTTTCCAATTTATGGACTTCCGCGGGAGTACGTTTTGTCTTGAATCGGGTCTTTGATTCTATGGCCATAAGGATAAGTCCAAGAGAGAAGAAGGCAATTCCAAAAGGACTCAAGCGGTGATTCGTTGTTACTGGGATAATTTCATGATGATTGCTGATAGAGGAAGTAACCTCATAGGCGCTCTGAGCTGAGGAAGAATTGTCCATAATACTTGCGATGTTGTCGATATTAATGTTTATGTTGATGCCTGTGCTTGAGTAAAATCCATTGTCACTGGAAATGAAAAACTGTCTATTTATGAATTCAAAGCTCTTACTGTTCTTTTCTCCTTGTTTTTATCAAATCCAACACCTGATGGATACCTCCATAATTCTCGTGTCCTGACGGGGTCGGATGTCAGCAAGTCATGGCACAAAGCCGACAATTCAAGCCTCATCTTTTGCTGCTTCTGGCTATTATCACATGATAAAATAGTAAAAACTTTACGCACAAATCTAAAAAAATATTTATTGGCATGGTGTATTGATTTCTCTATTCTGTCTATTGTGGGTTGAGGAAATGAGTCAGTGTGCCGGTTGACTCGAAGCACTGAAATGTCACTATCTAGCACAAATAAACCCAGTATGCGCTAAACAGATATGGAAATAATATATTTCTACTCCTTTGTCTCGATTGGGATCTACTAAAATAGTTTCAGTGACGAAAGCGCGTGTGCCACTTGTCTCGATCGCCCACCCATATCTGGCAGCGCTAAGATAATATACTACACAGATGAAATAGCTCTAAATTCGCCAACTCCAAACATGGGATTTCTGTCCATGAAAAATACCTACTAAACAGCAAATAATTAAAGCATTCTATGATGCCACACGACCTTCTCGTTGTTATAATTCGCACAACTTCAATTCGAAGGGGTAAGTGACCAGGCATTCCAGCAAACCAAGTGTTTTAGAATCAAAATTCTAACCGATCTCCTTGTCTCCCTACAGGATTAAATCCTCGTCTACGTGATCAAAGCAGAATACGATATTATCTCTTTCGTCGACCGAGGCACGGCTCTGTGAGAGGAGCAGATCAAGGTAGATCTATTCGGATGTATGTGTAATCACCAAGCAATTTTAGTGAACCTGGGACTAACAACATCTCGACAGTGTTGTTATTGATCGGAATTCGAATCAAGTCTTAAGAGTTCATACGGCTGAGCATTGGCGCATTTGAAGAATAAGGATCAACGAATCAAATTATGAGGTCATCGATAACATAGCGAAGTGATTTTGGTTTTTAATGGGAAGGACAAGGGAACGTAATGAGAATTCTATGTCAACGATATATCTAGTTGCAGGAGATCAAAATTAAAAGTGTATGATAGTCTAGATGTCGGAATATGATATTTATTCCAAGATCACTCAAAGGGGAAGACAAATCAATTGAATAACATCCAACCATGATCCCAGATGCACCCGCGGACAGAGATTCAAAGTAATCAGCCAATTTGCTATATATTTTGTATTCATTAATACATGAAAAGATGAAATAATTTGAAAATATCGAGATACAATGGCCTTTCATGCTGCTATGCGAACCGACTCGTATGAGGCACCGTGACGGCAGACGGCGTCTCACTTGTGACAAGCTCCGTCACAGAAATCTCCCACACCGATGTGAATAATGTCGCTCTTTTTTTACTCCTATTATAAGTTTAAAATTGTGCAGTTTGATTTAAAACGATTGAAAAGCACACCAAGGGACGAATTTGTAACGTCAGAAGATCCATAGACGACCGCATCGCAAAACAGGACTAGGGTTAGGGCTACTTGAGCATCATGTTGCAAATCTCATTCACAACGACCGCCAGCTGGGCGTTAGTCCTTTTAGTTGGATGCATGATAGTGACTCGAACATTTACAGAAATTCGTCATGCTTGCAACATGCGAAGAAGCCACACGATAACAACCATCCCATACACCATTCCCTGGCTCGGCCATACCATTCCCTTTTTCACGAAACCGCAGCAATGGCTATTCGATCTCAGGTAAGTTCGTCCTTGGTCTAGTTACTATAATAGAAATTGGCTGAGGGTGTAACTTTAGTCAGCAAGTAAATAGTGGCATATTTGCTCTTGTTCTTGGAGGCAGGAAATGTCACATCATAATGTCACCCAGTCTAGCTAAAGAAGTGCTCGCGGTAAAAGCTCCCGTTGACAACCGTGATATGGTTGAAACTTTCATGCGTAATGTATGGGACGACAAGGGAGCTTTCGGTGCCATGGATCAGGGTATGCTTTGGGGTAGGATCCATCCTGCTATCTATCAGCTCAATCGGGAACCATTTCTCTCGCAGGCCGGGGATATCGTAACTGGGAATATTGAGAGAGAAGTACTAAGCCTTGTTTCTCGACATGAAAGTGCTAAATGGCAGGGAAAAGCCGATGTTGTCTTCCACGAATCGAAGAACTACTATAAGGCCTCTCTTTTCCCACTGATTCGTCATTTTGTGGCAGACATGGTCCTCCCGGCCCTTTATGGAAAATCATTCATGCAAAACTATCCGAATCTCGCGACTGATCTTTTTGCATTTGATGCGAACTTTCACTTGTTTCTCATGGGCCTCCCTTCCTGGATGCCTGTGTCACGATTAAGAGAAAGCGCCGCTGCTCGTGATCGTGTGAAAAGCGCAATGGCCGATTTCCACGATGCGTTGATCGCCTCCAGCCGACAGAAAGCCACGGATAACTCTAACATAGGTGATATGGACGACGTGTGCAGCGTTATGACATCACGCGTTCATCTTTGGGAGGAGGCCGTGGATGAGCTCTCGAGCAACAAAGAGGCATGCATCGCATCTCATTCTTTTCTATTATGGGTAACATTGATCAACGCCAATGTCATCGTGTTCTGGATGCTATTCCACATTTATCAAGACTCTTCTTTACTAGCAGCTATTCGAAAACAAGTGTCACCTTTCGTTCATGTCCAGAGATCCGATTCTCAGCCGACCAACATCACACTTGATTCTCGAGAAATCCAGAAACAAACACCACTGTTGAAGTCAGCATTTTATGAAACAATGAGAATGTACACCCAAAGCAATAGTTTCAAGATTGTACAGGCAGATTTCACAGTCACTGAATCCAAGTCCAATCATAGCCCTGTGTCCTACGAGGAAAAGGGCCTCCCGTTACCGCAATCCAAGACAGTATATCAACTCCGACGCGGGGACATGGTTTGCGTTCCTTTTGGTCTTCATCAATCTCACTCCAGTTACTGGGATAAGCCTGAGGAGTTTGATGGTTGGCGATTTATCATTAAGCACCCGCAGACCTCTGCACAAAATACGAGTCCTTCAGGCACCAACGTTTCGGTAGATTCCACACGGATTAGCCCTTGGGGATTGGGCGCATCTGTTTGCAAAGGACAGAAATTTTCGTACCGCGAGGTGCTTGATGTCGCAGCTGCTATCCTAGTCTGCTGGGACATAGAGCCAGCTGATGCCTCTGGATGGTCTCATCCAGGACTCGCTAGAGCCGGGGGCACAGCGGTTCCAAAGGAAGATTTCAGAATTAGGCTACGTCAAAGATTGCCTTAGGCGGTATGCCAGTATGAATAAGAATCGCACATTTTCGACCCTTATATATTGATTTATTTCTTGCTTCAAACACTTGCTGGGTACAGAAAATTTTACATCAAAGGCGGAGTGTTTCAGACGCCTCAACAAACAAGGAATACCATGCTCAAGATAGTTCTCCGTCTCCTCTCAACTGGACTGTTTATGCTTCCACAAATCATCTACTTCAAAATTCCAATCCATTTGAGAAAACTCTGGTTGGTTGAACATATCTGTGGACACATGCGATTGGCCATTGTCATCGAAATTACCAACGTCGTTTGTCGGGAAGAAATTGGTACCCAAAAGGGCATTCGGTATATTTTCGTGAGTGTTAGACTGCGAAATGGCTGCATTGTAGCCTACTCGATATCCGTCCTGCCAGAACTTGACATTACGAGACATCTCCGTCTCACCAATGCTCAAATTGGTACCGGTGTTGAAGTCGTTGAATAATGGTTCTGCGGGTGGTTGTTTGATTCTCCGATTGTGACTTCCTTTCTTAATAGGTCTTGAAATGAGCTCTCGCTAGTTGTGCTTCCGACCAGCTCCCAGGGAATTGATGATGTTTTGTTAGATGCCGCAGGCTTCTGGCGGCCTGTTGTAGTTATTGCTGCTGCGGACGTTTGCTTCTGCGGTCGTACAATTCCGTTCCACAGCACATCTCCTTGTGCTATCATTCCATCCAGCGCTCGCCATGGTGACGATGTGACATGTATCCATTTCGGGTGATACCCTTGGACATCGAAAATTCCAGGGTTACGGGTCTGAAAGCGCTTTCCGGAGAAATCAACAAAAGCGAGATATTTGGATACATTATCATAGTCCTGAAGCTGGCGTACAATGGTGCATTGTGCTTGCTCCTGGGATACCAGTCTTTGAATCTCAAGAGGGTCAAAATTTGCGCCTGTTTCAGGGTAGACAAGAATCAGGTACCGAGCGCTATATCGAACGTTGGGTTGATGATCGGCATTTGGCAGGGTGGTGGAGGATCTTGATTTGCTTGATGCTCCCTTCATTTTTGCCGCGACGGTCTTTGCACGAGTACCGATTGATTATTCTTCCTTTATTTTTTATCTTTTCTTTTTATTCTATTTTCTAGATATTCCAATGTTCAGAGGCACTCTAGCGTTTTCGTGTATGTACATGCGGATTGGAAATTCGGAATGGAAGTTGGACGTGGACTGCGATTTTTACAGCAAGAGGATGAGACAACAGTATTCATTTCACACACTGCTCATTCTTTTTTTCAGCTTCGTTTTTACTCTATGAAGATGGTTTGAATCAACTGTCACAGTTGTTACAACAGATCACGATGGCCGCCACTGCCACGCAGGTGCTAAGGAACCGCTGTGAAGACGCGCATCAAATGCGAGTCATGCAAGCAATTCCAAGACAATTGTAACCACCAAACACTGGCTAAAATATATGTCAACCAAGGAAATTAGTAGCTAGTAATCGCCCCCAGGCGGCCTGAAATTAGTGGAAGGCTGCTAAATAAGTAGTGTTGGTGCAATCATATTGTTGTCTCGTCGCTTCGCCCCATCGTTGTCAGCCGGGTGGCTTCCCTGACTCTGTTGGCACATTAGCCCAATTTACATTGTATCTTTCAATTTGATATTGCCATATTAAGATACATGTCCATCGAACTGTGTGTCAACTGAGCCGGGGCATACCCCCCAGCCGGCAACAGTAGGGGGAAGCGACAAGACCGCCAATTATTTTCTGCATGAAATTATAGTTTGACTATTTACGTAGTGAGTACTCCATACTGTAATTCAAACGTTGGTAAGATTTCATCTTACAATAATGTTAAGGAATTTTGGCTATCCGACCAGTGATAGAGCCTAGTGTCTCTATTGCCGTTTTTGTGTTAGCAATCATACCAGCAGGCAGTGGCCACTCTAGAAGTGTAGCAATATATATATTGTGAAGGTTCGGCATGCAGCGCATATATTCTTACTGCCTAGGGTAAATAATAATTGTGGTGAACATATCTGGTGCTAAGCACGAGTACTGCATCCTTGTACCCCAATTTATGCTACTTTATCGAGAAAAGCAAATCCTTCCATCCTGATGTGTCTAATGTCTATTCATCATCTTCCGCTTCCTCTTCCTCTTCCTCGTCTTCGTCTTCGTCTTCCTCTTCCTCCTCGTCTTCGCCATCATCGTCCTCATCATCAGCAAAAATAACCCCAACTTCACCAGTAATATCCCACCGATCCCCTTGCGCCGCCGCGCTCACGTACTTGACAAACTTGAGCGTGCCACTATCTCTCAAAACAATACTCATCCGATTCCAGCCCGCCGCCATACTGAACAGAATCCCATCATCTTCATCCTGCGCAGCCTTGTAAATTGCCGGATCCGATGACTTTTTAGCATCGTCTCCATCGTCGTCCTCGCCAGTCATGTAAATCTCATACCCGCCCACGGACGGCTCGTCTTTGCTAGCCGTTGTAGACTCCTTGGAAGCCCCGGTTCCGTCTTCCTCCTCGTCAGACTTCTCCCAGCCAGAGCTAGGTGTAAGACCAAGCGTGAATTCCAACCGCGGCTCACTGCCCTCATAGCTATTAGCAAGTGTGTAGTCCTGACCGCGACGGAAGCGGCGAGCCAGCAGATTGTGATCTGTCAGACGATCTGCGCCCGTAATCAGGGCAAGCCATTTGCGGAAGGGCTGCGATGGGAGAAGCTTGTTTATTAATTGTTGTATTGGCGAAGATTCAGGCTCGTTGCTGTTGCTGTCCGGTTGTTGGAAGATATAGCGATGCTTATGAGGAGGACGAGCAACTTTCCAGCTTGTGTTTGCCTCGACATCGTCCGAGGAAGTCGGCAATTTGATCTTCTCCTGCTGATCAATGTATTCTCGCACTTTGCCGGCAAATTTCTCCGACAGCACTTTCTCCAAACTCAGCGACGAGTCATTGGCGAATGTCTCGGAGAGCTCCTCGGCAATGTCCGGAGTCAAATATGACGGCGCGAGGAATTGCAGCAAAAAGTCAAGATCAGACTCGGTAAGCTCATCGCTTTCATCAGCAGGCTGCTTGCCTTTGCCCTTGCCACTTGCAAGCTCGGCATCATCCCAGTCCACTGGCCGGGGCTGCGGCTGATCGTACATATCTCCCCGGCCCTGAAGCTGGGATAGACTGCTGCGTTCTGCTAGCTTTTCTTCCAGGCCCGGCTCATACCCATCCTCACCTTCTTGCGGAATATGGAACCAGCCGCTAATCGCCATGCGCACGCGTTTCTGTTTCCCTTTCTCCTGATCCGAAGGATGGTATACTTCCTCGACATCGTGGAAGCTCTCACCGGGTTGGACAGTGAAGAAGCTAAGTTGGTTGAACGCGGGCGGGATCGAGAGGGTGTAATCCGGGCTGGGAATCTTGATATCCTCGCCTTTTTTATCCTTGACAGTCTTGGTAGGGTACAGTCGCAACGCACCGCCCCACTCCGCCTGCCACGGCGTGTCGGGATCTGTCAGATATAAAATATAGCTCAAACGCCGACTCCCAATGACATCGTCATGACACAAAAGATGGCAACCTTCAGTGTAGACATTGATAGCCATATCGGTTTTCCGTCCGCTTAGCTCCCCGGACCCCGTCAACGCAGAGAGGTAGGCGCGGAATTTGGCAGAGTACAAGGCGTCACGTAGCTGCAGCAGCGAGGGAAGTCGCGACAGAGACGCATCGTCGAGGCCATCCAGGTTCGCCAAGTCCCCAGATTGGAAGATTTTGTAGATGTCGGTTTCTTTTTCGGTGAAAGAGAGGTTTTGCTCGATCTCGTTGCGCACGGAGCGCAGAAGTTCTGGCGCAATGAGGGGAGAGATGACGCCGTGCTTGTACCTGTAGAATCTAGTCAGATTCAATCCGATTCCTCTTAATTCAGGTAATGCGATTGGGCGCTACTCACGGTCCTGAGGTAGCATAGCTCTGGGTGTATTTATCTAGTTCTGCCGGATCGAACAGGCCCTCGCGAAAGCGTTCGACCACGGCGTCGTCTGAGAGGGCTCTTTTCTTGGGCTCATGCCGGCCATTGGATTGCTGCGTGTCTTCTGTTTTGCGCTTCATGATGGCGTAGTAGCTGTTCAATTGAGCTGTTGGAGCATGCGATATCCGTGTCTGATGGACTAATTATTTTTTTTATCCCTCGAAGGCGGTGAGAGGGTCGTCGGCGGTCGGACTTAGTTCGGGCTCTCTGCTGATCACAGCAACGAAGAGGTGCTTGATGCTAAAGATGGAATACGGACTACTCCATACTAGGGGAAAGAAGGCTGCTTCTCATGTAGTGAACTCGTGAACTCTTTGAGTGAGAAGACTCATCTG
Source organism: Eurotiales sp. R13A2 (assembly GCA_023625935.1). Lineage (NCBI taxonomy): Eukaryota > Fungi > Ascomycota > Eurotiomycetes > Eurotiales > Eurotiales sp. R13A2. The sequence goes on along the minus strand of JAMAFV010000013.1, from coordinate 69,240 downwards.
TCCAACATGTTTGGCTCCTGTTGCCTACAGGTCCGCGGAGCATGGATACCCACGAAGAGTGCTTTCAACGTTTGCAAGAATGTTTCATTTCTATTAAGTTTGGTCTGATTATGGCAAGCAGAACACAGCTTCTATAAAACCATGCAAACGCAAACACAAAGAACGGCTTGACGGTTGTTGGAGATGATGGTAAAGCACAGTCTTATCGATAGCGACAGTGGAGCGACGGCCGGGTATCGTGCGGGGAGGCAACAGCGCGCTCCTCTCTCCTCTTATACCACCATCACCATCACAGCACAACCACAACCTTACAAACCATGGCTTAGCCTCTCTACACGATGGACCCTAATAATACCATCCCTTATGGACACGATGCGGACAACAATCCTCCTCCCGAGCGGCCAGGCACCCCAGAACGCCCGCCGTACTCCCCGCTCACTCCCGTGTTATCGCATCTAGCGCCAATCCCCGGGGGAGCAACGATTGTTCCACCAGAAGCAGATCTAGATATCGCTTCGTTATCAGCTGAGTTTGCTGCTCCTACTTCAATTTCCAGTCACAGCGAATCTACACACGCAAACGCGGCGAATCGCAACGAAACAGGAACTCGCCGGGCGAATTTGCCACCTGCATCAGTAGCTTCACCACTACCACCACCAACCATCCAACCCGAGCCTAGCCCAGTGCCAATATCAGAAAGCGACAATGCAGATGCGATCGCCCTCCGATCAGCGATTTCGCTGCTCCAGATGCAAAAGCGAAAGGCTCTAAGCGACATCAAGACACTGGACGAGATGAAAAGGGCAGCTGCAGCGGACCCAGAGGGCTTCTCGCGCGAGCTGCTGGCAGGCCGTCTGTCGCAACAGGACGAGAGTTATAATCTGGTCGATACAAACATACCACTAGAAGAGGCCGACGATGAGGAGGAGGGAAACACACCCAGCAGCCAAAGTAAATTCGGGAAGATCCCCAAGCCGCAGAACGTCGTGCGCATGCCTCCAATCAACTGGGCAAAATACCAGATTGTCGGCGAACCGCTCGATAAGATGCACGAAGAACAGAGAAATAGGCCGTTTGCTGGCTTGCCACGCCAGGATCCGAACCAACGGGCCCCGGAGCATGTCATTGCGGCGCCCTACCGACCGCTGACTGACAAACTTGAGAGTCCCACGAAGGGGAAAGTTAAAAAGGACCGCAAGACTTGATGTGGTTGATAGACCCTTAAAGATGAAAACAACATACCTATTAATGCGTGCGACAAGCATGCCAAGATTCACTTCAGCTATCAAAAGAAGCAATAGCTTGATGACTCGTCGAGCAACACCTATCACTTGCAACGCACAAGATTTGCGGCAGAGGCTATTATGTCTTACAGTCTGGAATGATAGTGACAATCCCAAGACACGATGAATGGCTCTATCTTGGGGACCAGCCAGTCTTGGCTAGCAGAGAGAAATCATCCGCAGCTCCCATATCATGTACACTATCTTTAGTCGTTGACATTCAAGAATCCATCAATATACAGCAAGAAGAACAATCTATCTACCGAACTACGAATCCCAGTTCCTTTATAACTTAGATCCTTTCTTCGCCTCCCACTGCTCTATCCTCTTCCCCGCCTCCGTCGAACAAATCTCCGATTTCTCACGCTTCCTCTCATCCTCCTCATGCCACGCATCCACATGATCAATTGAGTCCAAGACCCGACTCCACATGCCCTCCTTCAACAGCGCGTACGCCGGCGACTTGCCGATCTTCAACAGCCCTCGCTCATGCACCAATTTGATAGCCTCTGGCAGACCGCCCAGGGCGTCGACGATACCGGCGTCCAGCGCCTGCGGACCCGTAAATCGCCGCCCTTCAAGAATGATGGAGCGTACCAAAGGTCCGTTTTTGATCTTCTCAAGAAATACAGAGCGCATCGGCGCGCGCAGAGGTATCCCGAGTGCTATTTCGTTGAGACACAGGAAGCCCTTTGATGGGTTCTGCACGCGGTAGTCGTGGTACATAGCCGTCATGAAGCCGCCCGCGAAGGCGTGGCCGTTGACAAGGGCGAGTGTTGGCATGGGGTAGCTGATTATGATTAGCAAAGTAATAATTGAATAGAATGAATTAGAATTATAGAGATACGCACGTCATCAGCCGTCGAAACAGTCTATACAAATACTCCTCAAAGAATCCCGGAGTCGAAAGCGCCTTCTCGAGCTCCAGTCCATTGCTATAGAATTTTGGGATCCCGCTGGTGGTAATCAACACGCCCGCCGGGAAGCGATGCTCAAGAATATCGAGCGAAATCAGAAACGCCTCGATAAATTCCGGGGTCAGTCGGTTTTCGGCGGGCGACGTGAACGTGAGCAGGTAGATGGTGCTGTCTTCTTGTCTGTCGGAGGGGATGGAGCAGCTGAAGGTGCCGCCGGATAAAACGGGCACTGAGAAGAGCTGTTTAGCCATGGTGTGCGGGATGTTGCTTTTCGATTATTATTCAGTTGTATTGTGGCATTTGTTTTTTTGCCTTTATTGCATGTCAACTGTAGTGTACTGTGTCAATGATGAACAGCCTCAGTTCATGAGAAATCCTGGGGCTTAATTGCTTGCGGTAAGCTTAAGCAAGCTCACATGCTATTCCCCGAGCTGCCGAGAGCCGAGCTCGAGCCTTCTAAGCAGTGACTCCAGGGCATTCACCGAGCTGTTTACTCTTAAGACAGATGAAACTGTAGCTTGTCTATAACAAGTCTGAAACTTATATGTTCGGAAATTGAGTATGCGGCTCTTTATCCTTGAACCTCATCTGCTATGGCCGTTGACAGACAAAAAACAGATCCCCGGCTGTGGATTTGGATGGCCTCTATCGATGACCACGGAGAGATACATTAATCGTTAACAGTGATGAATAGATTGGTGTATACAGGGCTTCGACTGCCTATACATGAGTCTTCAATGTAAATATATGTATATATACTGATGTATTAAATAAGAATAGTAAGGCCCACCATCATACCTGACGTCATCCCCATATCATAAAAGCAACTCTCAGCAACAAAACAGCACCAGTTCCCATTTACCTCTCTATCAACACAACCACTACAGCCGGCCTTACCATATAGAATTTCAAAATAGACTCTCACAATGGACGCATCTACACACGACGAAGTCCCTCAGCCTCCCAAACAATCCGCCTACACCCAAGCCTCCAATCCTGTATCGCGCAACCCGCAGGAAGAACAGCGCCAACATGCACCACCCCAACCACCGCTCTTCTCGTCCTCCTCGACGGCAGCAACGGGTCTAACAGGACAAAGACAATACGGCGATGCCCCACCCGCCATCCACCGTACGGCCGACTCGCATCCCTCCTCCAACTCCAGACTGGCGCAACTCGAGCGAGAGCACGCCGCCGGCATAAACCCCGAGGGCAAGCGGGGGCATATCGACCTCGAATACGGCATTGAGCAGCAGCCGAGCGAAGGCTACATCGCGAAAGCTGTGCAGGGCAACACCGAGAACACGCCGCGTGTCCAGCCCGGTGCGCACTCCGGCGCCGTGGGGAGCACGCCGGGGTACGAGCAGGACACCGCTGCGCAGATGGACAGGAAAAGGGCCGAGCATGATCGGATTCTGGGCGAGGATGCACGGAGCAAGAGTCCCGCGTACTACGGCGAGGAGGATATTGATGCTGAACGGCGGCAGGTCCGGGAAGATAAGTTTAGGACGGAGGAGGAGTTGGATGTAAAGGGGGCCGTGAATGATGCCACTGGGAATGTTACCGTGTAGGTTTCAAGTGATGGTTGTATAAATTATGATGTATTATATTTGTTCTTATCTAAATATCCAAATGTTAAAGAGCCAATATGTATGCAAAACGCCATGATGCATGATGCACGATTTGATAAGTAGAAACAGGGGTATCAGTAACAATCTCGACGTCGCACCTGCATACACATTCCAGTTAAGCAGCATCGTTGGCCTCGCTCTCTCCAATTGACGCCTTTTTCAATGCCAGATCCTGCTTCAGCTGCTGCACGCGCTTGCCAATCTTTTGTTTCAGGATCTTGTTGGTCTGCATCTCATATTTGGCAGTTTCCTGGGCAATCAAGCCTTCCAGTTCGGTAATCAACTCGCGCTGTTCTTGAATTTCGCGTCGTCTTTCACGAGCCTCCTCGTCCATGTCGTCATCCTCGCCTTCGGCCTCGCCATCTGCATCGTGATCGCTTTCATCGCTCTCGTCTCCCGAAGACTCGTCGCCGGGCTTGGGTCCAGACGGAGTGACAGACTGTTCCGCAGCATTGGCCACTGGCGTCTCTGCCACGTCGGGCGCTTCTTCGAGATCCGCCGCCAGAGCAGCTTCCAGTTCTCCGGCCAGTTCATCTTCGAAGAGATCTGCTTGAGCATCGTCCTCTTCTTGCATGTCATAATCGGCTTCTCCATAGGCATCCTGCTCGTCGTCGTAGTCATCCACCTCGTAATCAACCATGCCCTCAACACGCGAGACCGACGTTGCATCAACAAGCTCGAATTTCGGCGGCCGTATGGCTGATTCATCCTGAGCTATCAAATTCGCCACCTCTCTCTCTGCTTGTTCGATAGTACGAGCGCTGACACGCTTGCGAAACCTGCGCTTCCTCACATATTTCAATGGCGGCGTAAGCCCGTGCGCGTATTGATACGTCCGTTCGTCCAATACGGTGACCTCCTTTGGGAGCGGATATTCCATTGCTTCCTGTTCCGTCTGTACCTGCCCAAGCACTAGCAGCATCTGTGTTATGTCGCTTGACTTGTAAAACATGCGCTTGTCCCAGCTCTTCATTCCTTCTATGATACAAGGGAGGTCGACCAGTGTCGCTGCATACTGCTTGTCGCGGATTCTCACTATCGTGCGTCTTCCCTCGCGAGTCAGTGGTTTTATGCCGATCTGCGATCGGTCCAGGCGGCGTTCGTTGATAGCCTGTCGGATATATTCGCAATCCTCGCCCGGCACCATGCGCAAGATGAAGTCCTCTTCAATATGCGGATCCGTTTCCATATCAGACGCCTCCGAATCGTATCCAACACCCAGCGGGCGAGCCTGCACTCTTGCTTTATTGCGAATTCGAATCGACTTGACTCCCGATTGTTTGGCGCTATTCAGTAGCTTGATGCGCTTCGGACCGGATGGAGCATCGACGCGAGGCGCCGCATTTGCTTCATTTGCAAGACCAGCATCGTTGCGTCGTTTCTTCGATGATGAGCCAGCTTCCGTTTTTGGCTTTGCTGGTCTTTTTTTCTTTGGTTTTTCAGGCTCGGCTCCTTCAGATGGCTTGGAAGCACCGAACTTCAACGTGATCTTTCTCTGAGGGGCTGGCGGGTTGGGAGCCTCTTCTGCTGGTTCGGGCTTCTTCCCGAAGGAGATTTTCAGCTTCGTGGGTGCCGACATGATGATTCCAGATCATGCGACTGTTTAGAGGGGTGTACGTTTAAGCATTGGGGGTAGACGACAGCTGCGTTGATTGCGGACTGTCTATGGAAGTAGGTCAGGCCCAGCCCGGGAAATATGGCGGCCCGAGCGCCACCGCCTCAGGCTGTCACCAACTTTCTATTAATCGTGACGACCCGGCAGCTCAGCCAGTCAGTCCTCGCTCGTCGCTTCTCGTGCGACTGACCATGATTCTACGGTGATAGACGCGGAGAGGGAAACTCCCTGACTGCGACATTAAGATTTCACTTTTTTCTCAATTCCTCTCAAATTCGGCTTGACTTGACACAGCCTTCTACAAACAACCAGACCTTCATTCTATCACCATGTCTGGTCCTCAAAGCCTTCACAACGCGCTGCTGCGCCCTCCCATCATTCAAATTCTGCGCGCTGCAGGCTATCACTCTGCGAGACCCTCCGTCATTGACACACTAGCCGATTTGACAATCCGATACATTCTACTCCTCGGTTCGTCCGCCGCCGAGCATGCTGCCAACAGCCACCCAGACGACCCAGCACCAACTCCTGCCGACATCCTGCTCGCGCTGCAAGATGCAGGCGCGCTGAGACCGCAGATGAAATCATTCGAAGAAGACTGGCGCGGAGAGGAAGACCTGCGAGGTCTTGATGCCTTTTTGTCGTGGTTCACAGGACCGGCCAATCGCGAGATCAGACGTATTGCAGGATACATACCTAGCGAAGGAGACGTCGTTGACGCTGACTTGCTTGAGAAAGAGGACTATTTGACAGTGTTGAAAAAGAAGCACAGCAAGACAGGCGAAGAATCTCGCTATGCTGGTACCGTCTTAGGAAAGGACGCTGAAGAGCACCCAGTGACCATTGAAGGGGGAGCCGCCACGAGTATTGGCGAGTGGGCGCTACAGATCAAGACCCGCGTGCAATATGCCGACTCGATGTCGTCGGCTATAAGCAGTGTTCCAAGCAGTCTGTCTGATGGAGAATGAGAACTTGCAATTAAGATTTGAGTTGACACATGCACGACTTGAGGACTATCTGGTTCTCCGAAACTTTTCGCGCTGATGGGAATCCAAGTTGAATTGGATTTCTACTATCAAGAAATCTACGCAAAGCGAGCATCAAAGACGTTGGTGACACACCCAAAGTGCTACTCAACCTAGCAACGTCTCATAGACGTATACCTGTGTTTGCTAGGCAAGACGAGGATGGCGACAAAGCTTGCCGAATGCGACTTCCAGTATCAACCTAGCTAGATGGATACTGCTTCCTGATTGAGAATTTGTAATTTAGCTTAGATACTATCAATCAAACAAAGAAAATTCTTGGCCACCAAACAACAGTATATAATATGAAGTAGACCCGAGCAGACATTTCATTGTGCGCATTCAACTTCCCGTGCGGCATGCCAGATGCGTGACATCACCCAAATCGGAGCTTCACTTGGCCAAACACCAACCACAATCACAACCACAACAAAGACACACCCGTCAAGCTTAACCTAATATCATAAAGAATGGTATACAACTTCAACCTCCCGACAACATCCCACCTGTCATTCCAAAACTACATCTACTCCAGCACACACCCATCCCTCCCTCAAGCAGCATCCACAGCCCGACACGGGCTGCGCATCGCGCTGAAGACACACAAACGCCTATCCGCACGAGAACGCGAATCAAATCTGCAGAACATCTTCAATGCTCTGAACGAGTACATTCCATATCTCTTCGCCATCAACGACGGACTCAGCGGCCGAGGCATAAGAACCGCACGAAGCGGGGGCGGAGGGGCTGTAGAGGAAGAAGCCGTCGATATCACGCTCAAGGAAGAACTTGTCGTGGAATGGCGCCCAGTGCTGTCCTCCCTACCTGCTATACTAAAATCGGCAGCTACATCCGCCGCAGCAGGCGTCCCCGGAGCGAAGGGAGGTAGAAGTAATAGCAATACGCGGATCCGCGGTCACGGCATCGACTTTGAGATCGCCTTTGTGATCGGAACACTAGGCTACGTGCTTACAGCGCTGGCGCGAGTTACTGTCCTACGCACGCTCTACACTTCATCTACACCCAGTGCTGAACAGAGAGCGACAGCCGTGCAGAATGCGACCAAATCACTGCTCCAGGCTAGTTCAGCACATACCCTGATCGCGACCTCTCATAGTAGCAACCCTGATGAACAATCAGCCAGCAACAACAATAACAGGCATGTCCCGCAGCTGAACACCACAGTGCAGACGGCACTCGCTTCCCTAGCGCTGGCGGAAGCGACGCTCCTTGCGGTCCTCAAAGACGACGCGTACACCTTTGCATGCATCCAAGCTCGCAACCCGAATGACAAGGAGTGGATGGTTCGCGCGCCACAAATTCCCAAGGTGCGAGCCCTACTCTTTGCGCGCCTGTGCGTACGCAGCGCCGAATACGCAGAGCAAGCTGCTAGTGGTCTCGGGTCAGCAGGCGCCGCCAGCAGCAGAACAAATGGTAATTCCACGACAGGCGGGGCGACGCCCAGGATCGATCCGGATCTGGTCAAATATGTACAGACCGTTGCCAAAGTGGCGCGCGCCAAAGCGTGCCGATTTTTCGCTATAGATGCCGAGTTGGCGGGCAAAGTCGGCGAGGGTATTGCATGGTTGCGAGCTGCTAAAGGCGCGCTGGGGATTAAGAGAGCGTTGCTGCCTGAAGGAGATGCAGCAACGGGAAAATCAGGGGCGTTCTCGAAGCTGAAGAAGGGATGGTCTGATCGTCGAGATGAGCGGAGGTTGGAGAAGGGATCCACCGTGGTTCAGGGGAATGAATTAAGTCGTGGGGACGATGCAGGGTGGGAAGAGGAGGGTCGTGTGATTGAGATGTTGGAATCGAAGTGGGTTAAGATGAATAATACGGTGAGTTCCTTCAACTCTTTTGCCACCTCTTTCAAGGCTGCCTGGAAGGATTATACTGATATTGACTCGCCAAAGATCAACACCCAGCCAATCCCCCCTTCGGAGCCATTGCTCTCGAACCTCCCATCCGGAAGAGACATACATACTGCACCGCCACCCTATAAACCCGCATCACTAGATGAGAGTGAGCTCATCCGCATGCGCGCTCCGCCAGACGAGGCGGATTCAGCGATAGCCTCATTAGCTCTGGACGACGACAGTGAAGAAGAAGCCACTCCGCTAGATGGCAAAGAGCTCCCAGGAGCGTTTCCTGAGAGGTCTGCAACGGCCGACACTGATTATTATTAGCATACTTTCCCCAATACTCATACGTAACGCTGATATGATATCCCTGCAAAGGTGCATTAAAATTGGAAACAGACCCATGGATCTAAACGATATAATTTGGGATAGCAAATAAAAATGATGTGACAGATAGTTATGTACAATAATACACTCAGCCCCCTTCTACCCTTGCCTTCCTTCCAAGTAAGCGCCTGTTGCAGAGTAGACGTTGTATATGGTGTAATGACGATTTGTGGTGGGTCATGGCTCATCGAAACCTGTGAGTCTGTACGAAGAGAACAATCCATACGACAAATTCACCTCACTGTCAAAGGTGATATCGCACGTATTTTTTCCTGCTTTGCGCAATACCACGCGGAAGCTCGACTTCGTACGTCCGTCCTTTTTTCTCCTCTTCACACAGCCCGTCTATGCCGTCTTGCTGAAATAGTTCTTCTCCTCGAACAGATAACCCTTGATTTTGCGGTCCTTGAGTAATTCGAAATACCGTTCTGTCAAAACACCAACATGTTTAGAGTTCTATTCTCCCTCTTTTTTTCAATGATCATGGCAGGGGAAAAAGAACAAACCTCGGAGTTTCCCACACTTCTCGAAATGATTCACGCCCTCGCGCGCATAGCACTTGCCCAATTCCTCTCCGACAAGTCGCGCCATCATACTCCGCACCCATTGTTCACGAATAATAGCGTCGCGCGCATTGTGCACGGCGACGTTGTCTTCAAAGTCGACGCCCTCGTAGGTTGGGGGCACGGTGGGCTTTTTCGCCAGGAAAGCAGCGGATTCGGGGGTAGGCATGGTGGGCTGTTCTTTGTCGATGATATACGTTAGCGTCGGGACTAATTTGTGTTGATTTCTTGTAAGCGAATGCTGTCCACGTACCTGGTTCCTGGTCTGGTGGAGGGTGCTTTTCTTTGAATGAAGACGAGTCGACGTTGAGCGATGCCCGGAGAGCCGAAGGTGCTGGTAGCGGAGCGGCAGCTGATTGGTCAATTGGCCTGGCGGTGGCAGAATCGGCGTAGCTCCAGCCACGCCAGTACTACAAACCTACACTCTGCACTTATCATAAGACAGACTTTTATTTACGTGCATTCCAAATGGTGAGCGAGCATTGCAAGTATGACAATATTATGGCGTGAGATATCTGTTAGCGCCATGTTCACGACTGGTTCTGCGGCACAGCTTCATCTTAAAAGTAAGAACTTCATCATTCTCTCATTCAATAACGTACATAATACCATAATATGCCGAGGAGAATACATAACAAATAGACAAATAGGAATCTTGTATACACAAGAAAACAACCGGGATGACAGCACGAATCCCCTGAAAATGCATGACATAGCATGGACAAGCTCCCAGAATAAACAAACATACAAGACAACGCTGCAAGCACCACATGTAACTAGCAAACGGTCATATTCGATAAATAATGTGTCAGTTTCCCATGCCTGTAACCAATCAATATATCGGGGAAGAACAAACTGGCGATATTAGCATCTATTATCTTCCAGGACAAATAAAAAGAATATGAGAAAAATAGATATAAAGAAGAGAAGAAGTAAATGTCGGCTAGAAGAATCATTGAACCCATTCATGATGCTCCTCATCCAACGTTTTCTGGCCTCGCCATTTCCTCCAAACATCAACAATCGAGTCCTTCAACTTCTCCCAGGGTGTCCGATTAAGCCAGTTGCTCAGCTCCCGATACCCATATATTTCCGCCCAGCAGTCCCGCCCCCAGTTGCAGCCTGCCATGTTAACGAGAAAATCACGGTGTTTCTCCTGGTAATGAACCCCCAAATCGGTCCCATCGCCACACGCCCCCGGTGGGAACGAATTCACTCGTCGCTGCGGCACAAACGCCGTGCTGGCACGCACCCAAGGGTGATTAGTGTACAGATATTCTAGAGAGTCCTGCTCTTTATGTTCCCATTCCATGTGTTTTTGTTCGTACAGCACCGGGTCCCACCAGATGTCGAGCAGCCGGTCGGTCCACTCTGAGCGTCGGATGAAGAATGAGCCCAGGCTGAAGCCGCTGCAATCTTGGGGCAGGATGAGGTTGACTGATGCCGGATTAGAGTCGCCGGTTGCCGATCGAGCAACGGAGTCGAGGTATATGTCTGTTGGAGGATGTGAAATGTTCAAAGGGTTGTAGTAGTTGATGTCACGGTATGTATATGGGCCGATGTGTTTTAAAAGGTGGTCCTCCAGCGAGTATGTGTACTCCATGATAAATGTGTTCAAGTCCAGCCACCAAAACCTATGCCGCAGCAGTCAGTATATAATATCACGCACTCGTAGGGAGTATAAAGCTCACCATTCCGCATTTGGATATTTCTTCATCGCCTCCCTGATCAAGTCGACCTTTTCCCAGCTCTCTCGCCATTCATGGGCATATCGCCTTCGCGCCACCATGTTTGTTACCTCCAGCTCGTACCCCCATTTTTTGGCGTACTTTCTCTTGTTCCACAAGCTGACTCGCTCAATTGCCCACTCTCGCGCGCCTTTCCACTCCATAACGCCGCCCTCCACGTTCGAACCAACCACGATGACGATCTTCTTCCCGCTTCCAAATGCAGATGCACGGTACGATTCGACGATGACTAGAAGACAACCAAAATTAGACCTCACAACAGATCGAATACACCTATTGCTTGATCGTATTTCTGGAAAAGCGCACTCACCAGACCAAAAATTCAGATATAATATCAACCCCACAAGCAACGAAAACAACAACTTGAACCTCCTCCTGTGCATTAAATTCCCCACAAAAGAAACAATCCGCCCCTTCAAGGTATCGTCTGCCAGCGACCGTCCGCGGTTCACTTTTTCTTGGTCTCGATAGTCCCGCGACAGGGTGAACCGGGGCAGACTCGCAGAAATCTTGCGTCGCTGCCGTGAAAAGAAGCCGGAATTCCTCGTCGAGAAGGACGGATAGCTGCGCACCTCGTCGCTCTTTGCCTTGGCGGCCGACCACGAAACACCGCCGGGACTCAACCCGCCACTCCCACCACCGCTACCACCAGGACCATAGCGGGGGCTGACGGAACCGCTGGCGGGTGTCAGTCCGGGACTCGACCACCCTCCTCCCGGCAGGGGAGAAGGGGATCGCGACAGGGACATGGGCGACGGCGAGGGATTCGCGGGGGTCCCAGGAATCGGCGCGAGGGTAGATATAGGGCGCACAGAATGGCCGGCGGGGAGACCGGAGGTGCTGCCCTGGCCCCAGCCGTCGCGCGCAGAGGACGACGAGGGCTCTTCTTTGACAAGGCGGAGCGGTGGCAGAGAGGTCGACGACCGACGGCGATGATGCGAACTGGTCACCACGGAGGGAGCAGCCGAGTGCCCGGAGGGATCCAGCGTGAAGGACTTTTTGACCGTTGGTGTTGTTTCGTCTAAGGTTGGGAGGTTGGGACAAGGGAAAGCTCCCTTGGGTCGTGGTTTCTTGGGGTGTGGCTGCACCTCGTGGCGGGAGGCTCAGCTGTTTGCGCTCGCTCCGTCAGTCTCTATCTTCACCAGCCCGAAACTGCCCGCATCAGGAAAGACGATTAAGATTATGGTCAGGAATAATTTTCTTTCTCGACAATGTAGAAGGAATGCGGGGGGAGGCAGCCAATGGGCGCGGCGAGGGCTGAGTGAGACAGCTGTTTGCGGGCGTCTGTTTCAATCCGATGTCTCAGGAGTGACAAAATAATTAAATCGGTGACAGGCCAGAGATGACAACACGCCAGCAAATTATTTTACTAATTATTAGCGCCGCCAGGCACACACCGTCAGACGCCAAAGTGTTTAGTATATCCACTTCCTGGGTCGTCCCATAATCAAACCATCAATCTATCGAAATTGCATTAATTTACCTGCAAATAACGTGTGCCACACTTTAATCTCTGAGATATTGGGCTGATAAGTTTGAACCATATCTGTGATCTTATCAGCGCGAAGCAATATTGGCCTACTACGTATATGTAGTCAAAATGATTCCCATTATCGTTCGTAGTCCATACCGCCAGTCGGGATATGCGCCCGCGTCGGCTGGTCTGTGTGTGGGTTTATCTCAAGAGCGTAGAGTTCTCCGCCGTACCCGCACAGCCGCAGCGAACTCTTTCCTAAATGGCACCGCACCATCCACGTATCAGAATGGTAGAAGTTACGGCAGTTCACTTTGGTTTTGGCATGGGCTGGATTTCGTGATATCTCGTCCTGCATTGATTGGAAAAGTGATGTACTTGACATCTTCGCAGTCCATTTTTGAGATGTGTAGCTCTTGCTGAGGCGTTGTTCAGAAGCTGTCTTACCTGCCCTGTGTCATTCGAGAAGATATAGCAGGTAGTTCAGTCAGGAACTGACTTTTTAGGCAACTTTCTCGCCATCTATACGTATGACAGGAAAGTCTGTCCTAATCACCACTCCAAGAGCTCTATGTATTGCTCGCAGCCAGGTTTGAAGAAACATATGCAATAGTTGACCACTGTGAAGATACCTGTGCTTGAGGCATACAACAAAAACTATCCGCTTTGAAGCCTAGCTCCTTGGCCGCGGTTGGACACACCTGAATCCTCCACCAAGGATGAAGGTGCTGTTGGGAGTTTCCACTATGATCGGTGAACGACGAGCATGTGTTGTCGAGTGTTCAATTCAAAGAACCACTGCACATGTATCAATACATACAATGCATGTAGCTGTTGGACCAAGACAGGAAGCGAGAAGAGCCCGGAGAGCAGTCCGTAGTTCCAAACATGCCAGCCAATAGGAGCGCGAAATGTGATTAAGCTTTCACTTTGCACGGAGATACTTGGTTTGATTGGTCAAATCCTGTCAAGGCCCCATCCAAATGTGCGGAATATTTCGGTGTAATTACAACCTGCCGGCGATAAATACCAGAATCTGGCGGCCAATCTGTGATTCTATGTAATACGTTACTGTATTCTGAATACCACCTAGCCAGGGTCACGAATAAAGATTCCTCTGGCCTCGACGGTCGCGGTGAGTATACCCCACAAAACCCTCCCAACAGCTTTAATTATAAATAACAAGGGAGCAGAACTTTCATCTGCATGCGCGTCTAGCTCTCCATTGTTGTGTTTTGGCCAGTTCAAAGGCTTGCAAGTATCGCCGCGAGTTCAGCAATCACAATGCCGCTGTCTCCTTCTCTTTTTCGAGTTTTGGTAAGTGCGCAGGACATTTGCAGTGCCAGACCAAGAATAAAATCAGAACTAATCATCTGTACAGGTCGTCGGCTTTGTGGCCTTGGGCAGTTTGACGTATGGCTACAGCTCCAGCATCATCTCCACCACCCTTGGCCAGCCCTCCTTTTTGGCTTATTTTGAGCTGGACACTCGATCCAATGCTACTCAACTAGAGGGTGCCATTAATGGCCTTTTCCAGGCCGGTGGTCTGTTTGGCTCCCTGTCTTGCATTGCCACAGCAGACCGATTAGGTCGCAAGATGTCTATTCTCGCGGCCTGTCTGGTAACTATTGTTGGCGGAGCGCTGCAAGCTGGTAGTGTCCATATTGCCATGTACCTTGTCTTCCGTTTCATTACTGGTCTGGGTGTTGGTATGTTATCAATCCCACATTTGCTGTTACGCTATTGTCTTTTTCAATTCACTCCTTTTGTGCATGTGTGTTTGCCATACTGACGAATGATAGGTGCCTTGGTTGCTTTGGTCCCTTTGTATCAGTCGGAAATCTCACCACCAAAGATTCGTGGATTCCTGGTTGGTACTCACGGCGTCATGCTCTGCCTGGGATACGCGCTTGCAAGCTGGGTGGGACTGGGATTCTACTTTGTCAACGCCTCAGGCTCCCAGTGGCGTCTACCGCTGGCTATTCAGTGTCTGCCGCCGCTCATTCTATCATGCGGCATCTACCTCCTCCCCGAGTCTCCCAGGTGGCTGATTGACAACGATCGAGCGGAAGATGCGCTAAAATCATTCAAATCCATTCACGCCGAGTCTGATGCATCCATTGCCAATGACCAGGAGGCCATTGTATCCGAGTTCAACCTCCTCAGGGCTCTTATTGCTCATGAACGAGAGCAAAAGCTCTCTTTCCTCGAGATGTTTCAGAAACCAGCAATGCGAAAGAGATGCTTGATCGGATTTACCGTCCTCTTTGCATGCCAGGGCACTGCAACGTTGGTGATTAACAGTGAGTCTCTTTATCCTACATTTTCAGCCATTTTTCAAACGGGTTTCTTATACTCACACTCTATCCAGACTACGGCCCAGAACTCTATGCCTCGCTAGGATTCAGCAGCGTCAACCAGTTGATTATTCAGGGAGGCTGGATTACTGTTTGCCCCATTGGCAACTTCATCAACTCTCTCATCGTCGACCGAGTTGGCCGTACCCGACTGCTCATGGCAGGTTTCGTTGGAACCATTTGCGCTCTCATTGGCGAATGCGTGAGTCTGAGCATCTATGACAGGACAGGTTCCAGTGCCGCCACAAATGCCGCTGTTTTCTTCCTCTTCATGCACATTGGTTGTTTCTCGGTGACATGTGACGCGACTTCGTACATCTATGCGTCCGAGATCTTCCCCACCCCCGTGCGCGCCAAGGGACTGGCTATTTCTGTCTCTGGCCTTTTTGTCGCGACTATCATCTTCTTGGAGGCTGCTCCCACGGCTTTTGCTGAGATTGGATGGAAGTATTACACATTGTTCATTTCCATTACAACTCTCAGTTTCTTGTTTGTTTGGCTGTATTGCCCTGAGGTAAGCTTTTCTATTCTCTTCGAGTCTATTCCGTATCTTTTGGAACTAACGTCTGATTTCTTACAGACAAGCCAACGCTCGCTTGAGTCCATTCCCGAGCTCTTCGGCGACTCGGTGGAGCCAGCTGACATCAAACCCTACTCCGAGGTTAAAGAAATAGCCGACGCCGATGAAGAGCGGGACTCCTAGATCCGATCATTTGAAGGCACACTAATGAGGCTTCGCATGATGGGTTTCCAAGGTTAATTTGACATAATAGATTGGTGGTGCATTTAAGTACATATCAGGGCATATACGCGAATATTTATACTATTAATATAATACTGAATAAGAAAATTTGTTATCTCTCTGAATTTCCCCACATACATAGGCCATTAATTGAATCTTTCAACGCGCACCAAGCCATGTCTAGTACGTGAACTTCTGACCAACAATCTCTTCACTCAACTTCCACAACCTCTCAGCACCGACTTCGTCCCGACCCCAAGGATAAATCTCTTCTGGGAGAGCGACTCGATTGTCGTCAAGATAAGCACCATTGTTTTCTGTTCACAAATGTTAGAGAACCGCTTCCTAATATTCATTTTCATACTACACAAAAAGTATACTTACTGTCCGGCGTAATCGAATCATGGAATGCAGCAAACACATGCGTCGAAGCGCCTTGAGAAGGCGACTTCCATGTGATTCCCACCAGTTCCTTGAAACCCAAATCCCGGTCCATTTGGTCTGTAAAGCCTGTCAGCCAAACAACAATTCTTACTCCCAAGAATGTCTCCCGTGAAACTCACGCAGTCCCTTCCACCCTTCGTCGTCCAGATGATTTCCCAGATTAGTTGATATGACACCTGGATGCAAGGATACAGAGATGAGCCCCCTGTGGGCAAGCTTTGAGGCTAGCGATATGGCGAATAGCATATTTGCCGTTTTCGACTGGCCGTATGCGCGCCATCGATTGTAGGTCTCGCCGTTCTGTTGATAGACTTATTAGTACTCTGTATCTTAAGCTCTACGAAAGGTAGAAAACTCACTTCGAACTTCCAGTCCGCAAACCGAATCGGGCTCAGCCGGTACCCGTTACTAGCAACACTAACCACGCGAGCAGTGTGCTTAGCCTCACCGGCAGGAGCCACCAATTTGTCCATAATCAAATTTGTGAACAAGAAATGTCCAATGTGATTTCCGCCAAATTGGCTTTCGAGGCCGTCCGCTGTCAACTTATATGGCCCTGCCATGATGGCGGCATTGTTCACAAGTACGTCAATGTACTTTTCGCTGTAGCTATTGACTTCCTTGGCTGCCTCCCTGATCTGCGCCTGCGAGGCAAGATCTAGTTTTAGAAATCGTACGGCTACGGATGGTGCCACTTCTGCGATGCGTTTGGCTGTTTGTTCGGACTTTGTGGAGTCGCGGCCTGCTAGGATGAGGAGTCCCGGTGCATGTTTGGCGATTGTGATGGCAAAATAGGCACCCAGGCCGCCAGGTGAAACGCCTGTGACAAGCACGGTTTTGCCTTTGATGGCTGCTGAACAGTCAGCGGCGACTTCTTCGGCTGTTGTTTCCCAGGAGTAAGGAGCCATGTTGGCAGATATGTAAATGTCGGCAGGTTGTACTGTTCGGGCCTTTGAGAAGAATCCTAGGAGTAGAGAACCTGAGATGGGTGAGTGGTTATTTGCATCTGGATGAAGGGATTAGCCACGGTATTTATATTCCTCATTTCTGATCAGAATCTATAGTCAGCCATAAGTACTGGCAACGGGGTGATATCATCTCCCGTTCTGCTTCCATTTTGGGACACATTTTTTTGGCCTTCCAATTGCTCAATTAGGCTAGATGATCATATTACTCGGCTTTGAAATTTCTATGCTTTCCCGTCAAGCTACTCTAATTATTCATCAGTAACAAGTCAGCAAGACGTCGTTTCAAGGTTTTGTAAATCGTAGATGGATACTGGCGCTATGCCTGTTTGGGCCGAATTTTTCAATGGGATCCTTCCAAATCAGGCTTAGTGTCGATGTCCAACGTGGATCATCCGGACTGAGACTCGGAGGTAAGCGTCTTAAGCCCTTTCGCCATCTCCGGCCAAATTGATGGCGACTTCTTCTTTCAAGACCTGCGGTTATTCTAGTATGTGCCTAAATACGACAACGCCTCATTGACATTGTGGATGGATTTAGAATGGAGTTCCAGCAGCCCCCCAGCGAGATTGTTTTCCCCGTTGGCTCGGCCGTCACGCACGATCCATGCGTCTTTCGGTATGATCATGGGCCCATGAAATTGAAAGCTCCGCGGAGGAGAGGTCGGCCACTTGGCTGTATGTATAACTTGACGCACTGAATATGTCTCCAGCAAAGCATCCGACTAATACTGTGCGTAGCAACTAAGAAACCAAAATCGAAAGAAGTTAGGCGGCCTCGTGGAGGAGCCGCCCACGATGGACTACACTACCATTTTATCTATATGCAGGGAAGCGCATCAAGTAATAGCCCCAGCAAGATTAGCGCTGAAACGCGCACGGTCATTCGAAAACGAGCTATGACCAATTACATACAACAAAAGCGCACAAAGGCCAGCGAGACAAAGCGATGCCAAGCTGCTGATCTAATATCTGAAATCAAAGATGTTGATCCCTTTGATACTTTCCCTATCAAGCTAGAGCCATATATGCTTGATTTGTTGAAGTATTGTGAGTTATTTATTCGATCAGCCAAAGTCACTAGTATCCTTCTCTAACAGCTCGCGTGCTCATAGATATAACAACCGTCTGGAGGAGCTGGTACATTGTCGAGTGCTATACCTCCTTCAATCCCATCGCCGATTTCTGGCTCCCTCTAGCTTTTGAAGACAATGCATTGCTTCACCTTCTCATTGGGTGTGCCGACTCGCATGCCATTGGCTCCGGCCGTTCCAGTAAACCTCCCGTCTGGCAGAAACACATGTACCAGGCTTTGACGATAATCAATTCTCGCATCGCAACGCTGGAGTCGGTGACCGACGAAACCATTGCTGTTGTTGCCACATTTGCGTATCTAGAAGTAAGCCCAAGATCCCTTTCGTCCGCCTCACCTAGCCAAAATTCGTTTGACTGTTATTGATGTGCTTGCAATACGAGCAGAAATCTGCGGGGTCTCATAAAAACTGGCTTATCCACATGGAAGGTTTGAAGAGACTTATCGACCTTCGCGGCGGGCTTGATTGTATGGAGTTACAGCCCATGATTCGGACTAAAGTTTTCCGGTAAGATCGTCGTTTCTTGCTTATATATTGTGCTGACTCGTAGAATCCAGCGCCGATATCTTCGGGTCTATCGATGCTATCCAAAAACCATTCTTCTACCGCCACTACTCGCCTGCACCTTTGCTCACCGTCACCAACAACACCGAGAATAACAAGATACCAATTAGTTTCAGCGCCCTTGATGAATTACTCTCTTTTGACGAAAGCATCAAACACTGTATCCATTCCCTCGACGAAGCTACCCATCTACTTGCATCGCTCATGGATCATAAAAACGCAATCTACGCAGAAGCTGCTAAAGTCCGATTCCTCATAAACCGAACAGAATACGCGCTTCTATCAATGGAGCGATATCCGCACCCTCTAGTCGAAATATGCAGATTAGCTCTTCTTCTCTATTCTGAAAACCTGATCAACGAAAGCCCACCCCCCTTACCTATCTGCGACCACCTTCTTATCAAATTCCGCGACTCGTGGAGGACTTGCTCTGACGATTATTATGAAAATGATGATAATGATACATACCGTGCTATTCCCCTCGACTTCAAGCTGTGGACGATGTTTGTCGCAGCTTGTACGATTACGGAGAGCAATAGATCGTTGATGGAATGGTACTTGCGATCTATAGCGGACACTGCTTCTATAATGGGCATTAGCTCTTGGCGAGAACTAGCCCCTGTGCTTGGAGCTTTTCTGTGGGATGAGGTTGTGCATGCAGGTCGATATTTAGAGATTTGGAAAGATGCGCAGCAGTGCGCCAGGGTTGGAAATGAAATATGATAAGAATTTGATTATTTGGACATTCCATCTGAAGTAGATATCTTGGGTCCAGAATGGATAACATAAAAAACGAAAAGTAACTTGCAAAACCTAGATAGCTATGGGAGCCAATTAGGAACTGTAGAGTGCCTGATCACATGAGCGACTGGACTCTGTGTTCGACCGAGTTCATGGCATCAACGCACTGCCAAAATGAGTTCAAACCTGGAGAATCGGCGTCCGTGCTGGATACATCACCGTTTCTCCTACGAATAACACCCAACTTTGTTTTGTGAGGCACTCTGCATTTTCCACCACTTCCTGATTTGCCAGCCGATCGGATACAGTCTAGGCAGAGGCCCAATCCACGTTTTGCGACATCCTCGATCGCCCCCTGAATTACCTCGTGCATGAGTCTTGGAAGTACTGGACAACTTCTAGCATAATGAAAGTCATCTTCCATGTAAAGATCTTCCTTTGCTTTGAGTAAAATGCGCTGGACGGACATGTTTAGGATATCCATAGGTAGAAAACTCTCATCACAGAGAATCTCCATAAACTTGATAGCATGACTGTTATGATCGTTGCAAGTGCATTTTCCAAGAGATTTGTAGGGAACGACCAGAAGAGCAGCATTCATATCTCGATCTATGATCTCTAGTTTGGATTCAAATTCCTTGGGGAGATCGCAACGAACAGCTGGATGGGCCATCGCTTCATACCATGATTCGCGTATGCCGTTGTTGGTCGGATGCTCACGAAAAATCTCGAGTATACCTTCTGAAATCAGTTTAAAGTGGTACGGATCATCACAGAAGTATGAAACGAGGAAAAGATTGCAAAGTTTCGTCGGGCTTTCGAAATTGTCGAATGGAGATAACTGTTTGCTGATCCACTTCTCAAAATAAATCTTCAATGAACTGATGAATTGATATTTATCACAGAAAATTACCAGATTCACAAGACCTGAGGCATCTGCGTCATTCGAGATCTCGATTTGTTCCTGATACAGTACCCTGCTCACAATGATGAATTGTTCCGCATCATCATCAGGTAATGATATCTCGTGCTTATCATTCGTTGATCCGTTGTTGTGGACGCTCTCTTTGAACCTGCCATCGAGCATCGATTTGAAGAAAGGCGATGCTAGACAAAGTACGTTGCTGCATAAGAGCACTTTTGCGTTCTTCAACTGAACCCAAACGTCGCCCTTGGGATCAATCACAACATCTCCGTCTTCCTCTCTTTTGCGCTTATTGGACGACTCCATGCTGTTAACAGTTATTGCTAGTTTGTCGTTAGAAAATTAATACCCAAAAATCTAATGTTTGGTTTCTGGGAGCATTAGAAAAGCAGTACCTAGTAAACGAAAAAGTTTTTGCGATGCTTCTGTCTTTTGAGTATTCTTCGATAACAATTGATGAGTTAGAAGCGTTGAGAATGAGTTGAGTTGGTTCTCGAGAGCTGTACGGGGAAAATAGGGAACGTATGAAGGTTACTTCTGAATAGAGATAAAACAGGTAGACAGAGCCGAGGATGAGCTGGGTTAGGCGAGGTGATGAGGATAATGTGAAGTATGTTGTTGATAGGGTTTGAAGGGGAAAGTGGAAGACGGGACACAGGAGACCCTTATTTTATCTGGAATTGGAGAGGTGAAGACGGTTCAGAAAATATCGAGTGAAGTTGTAAGAGAAAATGTGAGTTTGTTGTGAGGGACCAAATCTGCGGAAGATGCAGGATTGTGAGGCTTGGTAAAAGCCAGTGAATACCAACTCTTTGCGCAGCAGATAGAGACAGTCATACTTACTGTAAGTAAGCACTCAGAAAGGATATAGCTTGTACACTTCGCAACTCATGTCATGAGAAGACTCAGGAAGAAGTTGAGAATTGCAATCAAAGATCAGTTGACGATGCGTAGTGTAATACAAGTCAGGCTGTTTATCTAGATGTAATACAAGCCGGGTCTAGATGAACATCTCGCTGTAGGAGTTCGAGAGAAGATCGATTAATTGGTTGATATGGACATTTAGATAAAGAAAAATAATATTATTAACCAGATCGCCATGCTCTTGCAAACGACCTATATAAACACCCATTACATACAAACATTCAAAAAATCAGGCTTTCACAGGAACCTCAACTCCAACGCCAAAACTATCCATATTAAAGTCAATCCAAAACGGAGTCGTGGGATTTTCGCTTGCCAGAGTGTTTACGTTCTTCAAATACTGCAGGGCGTTGAGGATTTCTTGCAGTTGCGTGCTAAGCGAAGGATCGATCTCTCTGTCTCGCGAGTTTAAGAACTCGGCGCAAATACAAAGGGGAATGGGAGTGAAAGGATGAACCTATTTCTAAATTAGTCACAAGCTCTTGACGAAAAGTCCACTAGTTAGACAAACCTTGAAATAACTCAGGTGTGTCAGCTCCTTGGCCAACTCGACTGTTTCTTTTGCGGCCAGGCGAGACCGCTGCTCGTACGCGAGGATGATATTATTATATTCGCCAGTGTCCCATACCGTCGATTCAATAATTTTCTGTAAACAGAGAATCGTCGTTTGTGCTATCATTTTTGTGAATAAAAGCATAGGATCCGTATGCTCTGATTGAAATGGATACGTCAAAGAGAGCATAGATATTCTCGTTGCCAGTGCATTGTCGATCCACTCGTGCCGACTCCAGAAGTCGTGTGGGTTGCTACCATACATGCCATCCACCGTGGATAGATGTCTATGGGAGAGCGTCCGTCCGCATATGGTGGCTAAAATGATGCATTCTGAAAACGATGACTGAGGGGTAGTAATAAAGTCGCTTCCTGCTAGTGAGTCTGACAGAAAGCCCATCGCGACAGGCTGTCCACTCTGGAACTCAATCTCGGGCATGGGTAGACGCGTTAAGACTTGCTCTGTTAACGTAATAGGCCAACCCTTGCGAATGTTGGCAAATCTATCCAGGGTATATGCCATCCAGAAAGTTCGCCGCTTTTCTTCAACTTCCACCCAGTCCGGCTCGATGAGTTGATTGGCTATTTCACTGGGACTGTCAATTTCATACAGTCTCATTAGTTGAGCGAGTCGAAAAAGGCGTCCAGCACTCAGCCATCCTTTCCGATAAGTGGTCCTTGTGAACTGATATATTGTTACCAAAAGCCATGCCTGGGCTTGTTCTATGTCGAAAAAGTCCATTTCGTTATCTTTAGACTCAATAAGGTCAAGCATTCTTTTGGTATGTGCATAAAGAGAGTCTCGAATGCTCTGGCAGTGAGTCGACAGGGAAGCAGCCAATGTCCACATGGCGTACTGTAGACAGGAGCGGGAATCTGACTTTGAGGGGCTTTTGGCCCATGTGAAGTAGCGATTTCGCTGTAATACTGGAATGAGAGAGTGCACTCGTTCGAAATAGAGTTGATCTCTGGTGATTGTTAGCATCAAACGCCATGTCCAATAAACAATTGAGCAACATACAAGTCGGCCTTCACGATCTCCGGAATAGCATATGGAACGTGTACTGAAGACGAAATAGATGCGAGAGATGTCCGTCTTTCGAGTGTTTTGTCAAGTCCACTCTCCGCGTCCGGACTGCAGGACTGCGAAAATTCTGGCGACAGAGATCCGTCGCTGACAGGTAAGGGTATACCACCCTGTTGTTCCATGATACACCGCTCAAGTGTAGCTAAATGAAATTTCTTAGCTCTTGGTCAAAATGGAATTATATACAAGCGGGTGTTACCTATTCTGCCTTTCAGGGCTTTGAGATGGCCTTTCTTTGGGCCTCGAGCAGGTCGCACGGTGGTGGTAGTACATACGACCCCAGCTTCGACACAGTTCCCACATTGAGGCTGCCTATCACATCTCAGTTTCCTTCTGCGACACTCCTCACATGCTGATCCTGGACGTTGCCGCGAGGTTGTGGAATTTGTTGTAGAAGTGCTGGTGGTGGCCGATTTTTCCTCAGACATGAGTGCTGGCATTGGCATTAACAGACTGATGGGACGAATTTCAGTCACTCAAGTGATTACTGCAATTAGACGCAAGTTGTATGATGTACTGGTTTGTTGCAAGACCAGTAAATATGTGATTGGTACATAAAGACAATGAGGCGAGAAAATACTTGTGTTTTGATGACAGTACTTTCATGTACAGCCGAGCTCTACAAGAAACGAGGTAGATATTTTCCGATATATACATCTACCTTGACTGCTAGAGCATTGTGCTATTATGTACTCGAGAGTAATGTGCAGATCACATTCAGAATTGAAACACAGGTATTTCTCTCAACCTTGGACATGTGGCCCTTTCCGACCAGAAAAGAGCGCCTCCTCTTGGTGATCGTGATAGTGGAGTCTTATCTTGCAGCCAGTCAAGAGCTTTTATTGGATAGGCTTGAAAATCGGGGCAAGGAAAAAAAGCAAAGAAAAAAGAGACGGACGGAGATAATTGGGAAGACCCACGAAAAAGCACATACGTCTCCAGCCAGTCCGAGATTTCGCCATTTCTCCCGGAGCGGTAAGGCAGACTTGATCTGGCTTTCTGAGACTAACGTTGGTCTTGTCTAGGGAATTATGGTGACTGCATACTAACTTCCAATGTGTGCGAAGAAGGAAAGAAAAAAAAAATATATCCCAGAACCCCACGAGGCGAAAGGAAATACATATTCTCAACACACACACTATTATGTCGCTATCCAAATCGACTGCATGGAATGACCGGGTGCAGTACTACTCAGACCGATCCAGGGAACGCCGTGATGCAGAGTTCAGGCCACATTGGAGCACGACCGCAAATGCTCATATGTGTCCTGATCTGCATAAGATAGCGAACATAGGCCCTCTTTTCATGCAGATGACGTGGTTACACAATAGCCTTCAGAAAGCCATCCAAGGACCGGACACCGAGGTCTATACTCACATAGTTCTTCCAAGTGCCATTTAATTATACGACAAGCACAAGGATCTTCCTACTTACGGAATGAATGGTCTAGGTTTTTACCCGCTGTCGACTGGATAGAGCTTGTGAGCAGGAAGGTCAGACTCCCCCGCCAGAGTTGAATTCACCAGCCCTGTGTGTGTGGTTGATTTTTGGTTTGCTGCTCTTTCCTTCTTATTATTATTTTTAATTCTTGTCTATGACAGCATGTATTGACTGTCCTGACCTATGAAACCTCTTCGGCGCTCGCGGCCAAGTCTATTAACAAATCAAGAAGATGACAGCGAGGCGCGAGAACTTAAGTGAAAAGACAATGCTCTCAAAGCCGAAGCCCAGCTGACCGTTTTGAAATCCCGTAACGCCACAGCTTAAATCCTATCCACTCATCGCGGTAGGGTTCATTTTACATAATACATGAAAGCAATGACATCGCGATCGTTGTGAAACGAAATATTACTACCCCTGTTCCTCACATATATCCAGCCAGTCGCGGCCACAGCGGTTTCATAACCCTCGCTGTCCATGAAATCACTGATACGTGGCGGTCCGGTCGTTTCGGAGACACCATTGAGCAGATCCCTTTAGTGCAACAGCTTCAGCTATGGCCAATCCGGGAAACTTTTATTCATTCATCATTGCCCAAGGTCAAGACTAAAGAAGCACATGTTCCGGTTTCTGGTCACCTTTCCCTAGGCTTCAGGTGGTCAATCATCAATGATTTCTTGTGGGCCGCAGTGGGCCACCCGATGGTGATTCCAGCCACCAGCGGCATGCATGCCCTGTTTCCGGGCTCTATCAACGAACAGCCGCTTTTCTGGATACTTGATGGTATTTGGGGTCTACCAAAAGCTTAGATTCCCTTTGTTAGTTACAGGTTTTAGAAGTAAGGTTGGCCTGTTTCAACACATGGTTTTAATATTCTTCAACACGTGTAGCTGGGGCTTCCAAACAGGGAGTACCTTGTATGTGTACAAGGCTATGAAGTTACCGGCATATATATATATATATATATGTAGGCACTACAATTATTTCTAAAGCTGCTTTCGATTTAAGGGCGACATTGTCTAATGGAGATTGAAAATGACAATATTGTAAACATACAGACTTAGTGGAATACTCGCTGCCTTAAAGAGTTACAGGATGGCAAGAGAAATGTTGTTTTAGTATACAAATAAATGCGCTTTAAAAAAGGGTATTCTGAGCAAGTCAATGTTTTGTATAAGCCCTTCGTCGCGCTCCAACAAAGGCCCTTTCCCATCACGTATCCAGTTGCCCTAACCTCGCGACGTCAGCATGAAGCCAGGGCGGATCGTCACGGTGGGTATTTCAGCCAGCCAAAGCATGATTTAAGCCTATAATACTGCAAAATTCGGATTTAAGAATAATTCATCAAATAGTTAGATCCGACAATACAAGTTGCACGGGAAAAACATCCTATCATTGTTCGTCATGCAAGAAAGAAAAGAGAAGAAAATAAAAAGCTGAGATCCGACGATACTATTGGGCCTGGGCCTGCATTTCTTCAAGTAGAATATTAATAGATCTTCTATGTGTTTCTCCAGAAAAGGCAGGGCCCCGAATATGCCGAACGAACATTTCTTGTCTATAGGCCGCCTGGGCCTACGCTATGCATGCATGCATGCATGTATGCTGAGGGTGGATTTCTGTCCGTGGGGCCGAAAACTATTGAGTGGAGGTTGGAGAGATCTTTGCCTACCGTAAAGAGGGCCCGCCACTCAAGTTACGTGCCTTTTTACTAAAGCTACGAGTTTTTATACGGAAATGACAAGAAAAATAAATCATGGTGATGAGCGAGAGCCGCAGATCTTCGACTTCGTTGCAGATCAATCGTGTGACCTAGCGGCACCGCAGTGCTGGATCTCATGCACTGATCAACAATCACAACATCGCTTTTGCTTCTCACGTTTGTAACTTGTAGGGACAATCTCAAAAAGAAACTGCGTTTTTATTCTCTACGGTGGCGCCTAGGGATTGTTGTCCAGTCGTGTTTTATATTTCAGTAGTCAGATAGAAACTAGGGGCACAGTGCTTACGCTTCTTCTACTGAATCTAAACCAATTTTAGGATTATCTTTCTCTTCTTTCGTAGTATGTTTTGCCGTGCTTTAAAATCTATTCTTCAGATGTCAGACTCAAGGGTTTTGACTGAAATTCCCTTCAGATCTGATGCGCGTGTTTGGTATTCCATATGAAAATTTGTAGCAGCGAACTGTGAAAGTTTAATACAAGTCACACTACCTGATGGGCAACGATATCCACTGTTTTAGCCACCGAGTGCTGTCCTTAATAAGTAGCGGTACTTCCGCATCTGAGAAACCCATCAGTGGAACATCAACTCTAATTTTTGAAAAAGCAAGCTTGTGATGAATGAGCTCGAGCATCTAGCACGGTGTCCCCAGACAGAAGTGACAGACCAAGTCCAATCACCAACGGTCGACCGCTATATGGTCAAATTTACACTACTTCTATTTGATGCGTCGTGATCTGCCGAGTGCAGGTGCCTCCATGCGATCGAAGTTCATGGGCCCTGCTCCCTCTATCCCGCTGCCTGACAATTTGACGGATGAGGTTCAATCCTCCTGTCTATAGCATATTGTCGGGTGATATTATTTTCACGTTGGTTTTCTAGGAGAAAGTCTCCTCGAAATGGTATAATGTTGTGTTATGACTAAATGGTGCGCAATATGTACCTGCCGGCATATGCTATCACGCATATCACCTCGTAAATGCCTTTGCGCACCTTGCAGACGGTCAACGTTGGACGAGAGGCAGGCGAGTTTGGCATACTTAACAAGAACATCTCTTTTCATTCAAAGGAAAATGGTTAAGGAAATATAAAGCTATGTGATACACGTTATTGTACACAACTATTAGATATTATAAACTTCATTCTACGTGACGCAGATATTGAGAATAAAGGTCAAGCCTGAATCACGCAAGCTACACCTGTTAGCACTATCCAATGACGCAAACTGCTCATATCTATACTGTTTCATTGCCATAGTCCAGCCGTGATAGTAAGGAATTCATATTTCACCAACTGCGGAGGGAGCTCCCCAGCCATACGTGGCATCCAGACCTCTGACGCTCTAATGCAACCTATAGAACCTGAGATTCCGGCTAGCTCATATATTAAAGGCCTCCCTATAATAACAATATTACGGAAGAATTCGAGGCATTTCACCAGTACACGAGCCGCAATCGACCTGATATAAGTAGCACAAAAACACTTTATGCTATTCTGATCGCTAAGCAATGTTTACTGGAGCTGAATTGTGTTTGACCTTGCATCAAAGGCAATGTTCCAAACCTTTGACTTGTTTCCTAGCCTTTCCTTCAACAGACATCATTTATAAGCGAGCTACCGCACGTGTAACCTAATCACTATCTAAAGCTTGGACGCGAGACCTCATACCTCGGAATGGAAGTTTACTTGCTAGTCATCACCTAACCGCAAATCAGATTATACCTACGTGGATACCTGGGTATAAATTACTGCATTCTTGCTTTGTAATTGGAAATGTCTCCCAAAGGAGCAGGGGCCATGTCATGTGCTCAAGGACTCTGACCTCAAGAAGGATCACCATCAACGTAGCACGGCATGAATGTAGGTACTCAGCGCCAGTCCAAAAGAGAACGAAGGTACCCCCACACCCGAAGATAATTATGGAGTGATTGGATTGTACAATGCCAGTAACCACACCAGGTATGAACGGTATTTTTGTATGCGTCAATGTCGACCTTGGATTAGATAATTGTATTATGGGCGTATGCATGTAGCCAACCTTTTTAGAACTCGCCACAGCAATTTGTGTATCACCGTCAGATACCTATTGAGTCCTTCCTATTTCTCAAAGCTGGCGGCCACTCGGTTACTCAATGGGTTGTGCTTGCTCTTCACGATCCAAGCTTATAATCTTACTGAAGTACAAGCAAAGCCGCTTAGCAGATAAGATGTCTTGTCAGGAATTATTGGATATGTATTACGAAGAGTTGCATCAACAATATTTAGTTGAGAATCTATGCAATATGAGTAGGTACAGAAGACAAAACAAATTGAAAAGCTACAGCTGTTGGGAGCAAGTCTTGTCATCGCGGCCGACAGATAATATAATATCTATTACAGTCTGCTAGAGTGTATATATGAATATATTAAGTATAAAGGAAAGAAAAGAAATTATGAAAATTTTCCAGCTATTTATATGGGGGCTCTATTCCATTTTCACAATTTCACGAACAACGAAGGATCGGAACGATATCACTATGGAGAGATAAAACTAACCCAACTGGACTTTTATGCACCGATACTCCTGCGCAAACCTTATTATCAAAGGGTGGTCTATCAATATCGTGCGTTGTTCTCTCGATTTCAGGCTGTCGCCAGTGTTCTGTTGCTGAAGTTGGGTTTCCTTTTCCTTTCAAGGTGATCAGGGAATGAAGGTTTGCAATAGCAAATCGGCTCTGATGAAAAACAGCCCACAGGAGCGAATACCAGATGGCCGTGTGTAATCGGTGAACTGCACGTATTTCAATTCTTGTCTCCCGCGTTGTGAGATTCCAGTAACTTGTGTGCTTCCTATATATCTTCGTAGTTGAATACATGCGTCCGCTTTGCGTTCCATTGTCCGCTTGAAGCTTGTCCACGATCTGCTGAAGTGGCCAAGCAGACATAGGGAGTTCAGCTGTTCCAAGAACTTTGCTGACTTGGTAAGTCCCAGGATACGTCACGTTATGCCTCGAGACGTGAGGAATTTCTATTGGTCAACCCCTGACACTCGTCCTATGCTGGTCCGGACTGTGTCTCATAATACATTTATGCCAATATTACAGAATACATAGCACCTAACACAAATAAATCAAATTTTAATCTAGCACATAGCTAAATTATTACAATAAGGAGGCAAACCTAAGCCTTCTTCCATGCCTGTTCCAATATCTCCTTGACTTTGATTGGCTTGATCTGTGGTAACTGATCATTTAAGAAGCGCGCAGGCTTGAGATCATACACTCCTTCCTCGAACCACACGCCATGTACACTTACTGTATATTGAAAGGCTTCCTTGGGAAGAAAAGAGTACAGAGGAACCTGAGCTGGAAGCTCGGTGGTCTGCCCAGCCTTCAATTTTTCAAGACTATCGTAGACAACACTAAATTTCGTGCCTGCGCTCTAGTCAGCCTCTTTACTCAGTTCATTGCATGCAGTACACTGGGATGGCTTACCTTTGGCATCCTCTGAGAGAGAGAGCAATTCATTGAAAGTCACCTTATCGCCCATCACATAGGTCTCGGGATCCCATTTATCTAAATCAAGGCTTGCGGCAACAAACTTAGCCACATCTGTGGTGTGAGTAAATGTCACAGGAACGTTGCCTGATCCCAGAATAGCAGCAGTATCGTTTGAGATATCTAGCACCATCATAATGGGCGGCATGTGAGATGGGACGACCGGCATGCCCCAGTAGTCCATGAAATAGCCGTTGTAGAAGACAGTGTACTCCAAATTGCTGGTGTTCCGCAGTGCCTCTTGGGCATTGCGAATGTTAGCGACGGTGCTTAGCTGGCCAATGTGCCTGTTGTATCATAAACTTAGTTACCCTGCGTAAGTAGACAGAACATAAATGGAAACTTAGAGTATACGAACTTGTCGCCATACGGTGCCGCCCACTGACTTGAGACCATTCTCTCGGTGACCGTAGATTCATCCGCCGCTTGGATGAGTTGGATTGCCGGCGGGCTATTTCCTTCCGTATCATCGTAGTTGGCTAATGCAGAGATAACGGTATGGATGCCGTGGTCCTCAAGATTCTTGGTCAAGCTGTCCACATCTGAGTAATCAACTGGGATTACCGGGACGCCAAGCGTGGACTCGAGCTCGGGATTAGACTAATTGACATTAGGACATGCGTTGCAGCTGTTGTACTTAATAGACAGACAGACCTTCCTACTAAAAACCTTGACCTCATGCTTCCCGGTTGCAACGATAGCTTCGACAAGAGTGCGACCAAGATGCCCCGTACCTCCGGCAACAGCGACAGCAACCATCTTGACGGAAAGAATCTCAAATTTGGGGTTGGTGCTGCCGATACTTCAATATTATGCGATGATAAAAATGAACACGGTATTCGACAGGATTTTCCTGTCCATTTTATACCTTCAGAAGCCAGGCCATTTATCTATATGCTAATCAAGACAGAAAAGCAAGCCGGCTGGATGTAAATTGCTTCCGGAGATAAAAATTCACGAATATGTGTTGCCTAGATATTGGGAAGACGCATTGCCGTAGATATTAGCTGACAAATGGAGAAACAGATAACTAGTTAACTTAGTTACCTGCATTATTAAACCACAGTATCTTGGTAATCCCCGGAAGCTATTTGCTTCCGGGAAAGAGAGTCAAATCTCTCGCTGACTAACCTGAATACTAGTGCGTTTTATTATCCATTCTGAATGTTACGATCAATCACACCGGCATAGGTTTAAGATTATCAGGACAATTGCGTAACCTTGAATGAATGGAGAAGAGCCGTCTCAGGCTAGCGATGAGGCCTTCAGTCGAGCAACGCTCGACCGCACGCAATAAATGGTCGCGCATATCGAAGGTAACCAAATCATGATATAGTCTTCTTAGAAATTACTGATGCTAGATGCAGGCATGTTTTCGATGCCAACAGAAGAAGATACGATGTGATGGCAAGATGCCAAGGTGTTCAACCTGCACGCTTAAGCAGTTAGACTGCCAGTACCAGCAGATTCAGAACAAGCGTGGTAAAGGCAAAAGGTAAGTCTAAAGCCAAACCTCTACCTCCATACAAACTACTCATTTCATTTTACGTCTGTTTTTGCTACTTAATAGCAAACAGCACATCAAAGAACTTCAGGATCAATTGTCAAAAATGGAATCTCTGTTGCTGGGCTTAGGTCTTTCCTCGAAAGGCGAACAAAGCCTAATAGAGTCAGCGAGCCTTCAGTCACAAAGTCAACCATCACCTTCGACAATTCCATTTCAGAGCACAACCCTTTTAGACCAAGACCAAAATATCCCTTCCGTAGCTGTGAATTCCTCAGTCGTTGATGCACTCCTCAGCGAAAATGCTTCTTTGTCCTCCGAGTGTTTCGAGACTTTAGGTCATTATTGGCACCAGGTCTCTCAGCGTCTTTATCAGTACTCAATGGGAGAGCCTGTTTCACCTCAGGAACCAGAAGTCGTTCTAGTCATACTGACTGTCAAGGACATATGCGCCGAGCTTCCACTGTTTTATGTGCCTTGGTTCCTCGAACGACTTCGCTACCAACATACAGCAGAAACATGCGATCGTCCCTCTTGGTGGGCATGCCTCAATGCAGTTCTGGCACTATCCATATCGAGAAGAATTGCGAACAGCTCTTTCCGAGAAATGTCTGTGTTTGTATGGGCATTCTTTAAAAACGCTTATGCAGTTTTTCCTGATATAGTAAGGCAAGCAGACGATCTGCTAGCTTCCCAGGCCCTTCTTACCATGGCTGTGCTCATGAAAACTTCGGCGGACTATCGAACAACAGCGCTATTACTATCCAATGCATGCAGGATCATCCACACTCTTGGCCTGCACATAAGGATCCCGGGAAAAAGTCACTCTGTTGTTGAAATAGAGACACGCAATAGGGTTTTCTGGATTGCTTTCATTCTAGAGACGGAGATAAGCATCTGTGGAATTCCGTCACTACTAGACAGAGACAGCACAGATATCGATCTCCCCACTGAGTGTTCACCAGATAGCTGTGGGCTTGTCGCTCTTGAAGAAGAGCATAGAAGTGCTAGTATCTTTAGGTTGAGGGCCGAGCTAGCGAAGGTTCAATCGAGGGTCCAAAAGAAGCTGTACAGCATGAAATCATTGAAACGAACGGGAAGCCAGCTGGTAGGAAGTATACAGGAGCTACAGAGTGAGCTCCATGACTGGATATCAAGGGTTCATTCGGAAGTTCGGCCAGAATTTGACCATACTCTTACGAGTTCTAAGCAGGAAATGCCAATAGTGAATTTGCATCTCATGTATTTCAACTGTGTCTCGATGATCCATTGGACAGCAATGCGAGGAAGCTCTTGGAAAGCTACTACGGACAACGCTTACTCCGTGAGTCAGTACAAGGCAGCAGCAAGGTCTATTATTACGTTATTAAACTGCATCTTTGATCTACAGTTCTCATGCTTATGGTCAGTATTGCTTGATTCACTCTTCCTTTCTCCCGACTTAACGTTCTCATAGGCAGGCCTTGCCCTTTGCTTTCGCTGCATGTTTGGTGTTACTTGTCGATATGCTAGAACATCCTCACAATTTGCATGTACAGGTAGACATCAAACTGCTCAAATCAATTTTGCGATGGATTGAAAGATTGAAAGACGAGGAAGGTTACGATCTAGTGAATTTACATGCCGCCTCGTCTGCAATGGTTAGGATTGCTGAATCTGCAATTAATGGCTATGGAAATGTGCTGCAGCCAGCGGTGGACCCATCTCCTGATGCGGCAGCATGTACAGAATTGACGGTACTTAGAGCCTGTCCTTGTGTGCTTATGGAAATCTAGCTAATCAGAAGCAGAAGCTGGCGTCACTAATCCGCAGTTGTACTCACCCCATCTACCTAGCACAGTCTTTAATGAGCAATCTGCCGAATCGCGACACAGATTCAAGTCGCACGTTGTCTGTCATACTAGGGGTTATCTGGGAGAAGGATACCGGATACGGTCCATTCGTTCCCGATGTTCTGAAGCCGCATACCTACGGCTTTGGAATTTCAGATGGAATCCTCCTGCACCCCGCTGCTCGGTCAGGATGAAGCATAAACGAACTTGCCACTGCAGTTCTTGGAAACAATTACCTGTATATCTCTTGATTTAGTGTTGGGGTTATGTTTTATTTTATTTTTTTTTTTAAACTAAGCTGTCTGGATGACAAATCGCGAGACACTCTCAACATAGAATGCCTCGGAATCCCCCCGCTATCGCAGACAAGCCTACATCCATGGATGTAATATTAACCATGCGAGACTAGCTCTTGAATTGATGTCCTGATTGCCTAACACTCAGTCTCCTTCTCTAGCTATTTCTTTAAATGCTTCGTAAGCTTCTTTCAAACTATTTTGAAGTAAACATTAGTCAAGGTGTAGAGAACGAATGAAGAGATTACGAAGTTTTATCTTATGGACTTCTTGCGTGTGGTTCTGAAAATCGGAAACGCTCAGCAGAATGAATATAACATTCCTCGCTTTACAGATAGGACAAGGGATCTTACTAATATCAAATGCTACAAGTTCTTGACAGTGAATATTCTCCTGCGTTCTCTGTTCCTTGGTCGACATAGCAAGAGGTTCGGACTGCCGGAGACCTGTACATAGTGCAATGTGTTAAGAAAGGCGTCACAAGATACAAGCTGCACCAGTTGAAATCGATCATGAAGTGGAACACTGAGACTTGAGAGAAACTCGGGGATGATAGTCCTATTTAAGTCAACGAAGAAAGCCAACATGGGATGCCAAAGCTGGACCCTAGCCATGTACGAACAGTCACTGCTAAAGCGGCGAGTGGGAACCTCCAAGTTTGGTAACGTGCGCAATGCCTAAGCGGCGTCGTGGCTACGCGAACAGGGGTCCCAGAACCACCATTTTTGGTATCTCCGGCACCTAAAGGTACATTCTACTTGTTAAGTGACGAGTTCTCTCTCATCTAGACGTTTACGAAACATCGGTTTACGACGCCTTTGGATATTGCACGCGTACAAACAAAAGGGAATATAAATACGATTTCTGCCAAGGCGTATATGATCCCGTAGTGCAGCTATTTGCTGCCTTCTTCAGGCCTTATTCCTCAGGCCTCCTTATAAGTAACTGGTTGTGGGCTCGCTTGCTAAGTAATACCCCTAACTAGACGAGATCACGTGCTTTAGATACAATGAGGGTATCCGAAACTCAAAGAAATCCTGGCTTACAGATTATATTAGACGCGAACGTTCCATTTTTGCTCGTAATCACATGATATTGTTCATAGCAATCCATCTCAATTGAAATTCTACTAGAAAGATAGGTACATATGAAATAGACTGAAGTACTGCCTCGTGATCGCACATGAGTGGCCTCGAATCTATCCATATGCCTCGCCTCTAGAGTAAAAGCTATGTGGATCATTGACGCTACGATGAGCGGGTCTGCGGGCCGATTCGAGTGGCCCACTCCGGTCAGCATCGCGATTGGTTTTTAGGTCAGCCTGGTCAATATCCCCACTCCGGTCAGTATCGTGATTGGTTTACAAGCTTCAGGACCATGTTATTGTATCAAGTTATCCCAAAATGTGGACACAGAATCGTCTATTCAAACAATAAGTCTTGACTCTCTGGGGTATAAATATGTCCGATCTCCCGCGCGAAACTCTTTGGCTTGTCTTCATTCAACCAACTACCTTCCTGAAAAACTTGTACATTGTACCCAACATGTCTGACTTTACGCGCGACGATGCGGAACGGTCGAATGGCAGCGGCCCTTCACCGTTCCTTGAGTGGAACACTGGAGCAATGTCCCCAACATACGATATCGTTCGAGACGTGCCACAAGATGAAACATCTTGGAATCTACAATCCGTATCGGACATTCATATTCCACCTGACTCGCCTTTGTTAGCCCACCCAGAGGACGAGCAAGCACAGCACGGTACGGTAGCCATCGTGTAACTTTCGACGTGAGGCTAACATATTTGCTAATCAAACAAGAAATAGACTTTGAGATGAATGAAGCAGCTTTGTTCTGGCCTGAATCTACAGACTACAACCCAAGACTAATCGATGAGAACGAAGCTGTCGCCTCCGATTCGTATTTCTTTCCAAATGCGGATTTTGCTTTTATAGGCTACTCTGAGCCTGGAACATTCTCTTCCAATGCAGGAGCATGGACTTATGACTATAATAATCCTAGCTCCACTGAACATACTGCGCTGGCATATGGCCTCTCCGAATCTGCAATACTCTCTTCCAATGCAGGAGTATGGTTTCATGAAAGTATCAATACTAACTCTGCCGAATATATTGCCCGCTTGAATGGCTTTGACATAGGCAGCAGTGGCGACTTGATTCCAAGTGCATACCCGCAACAACTTCCCAGCATAACACCTTGGGCTCAAGCTCAGGCGAATCAGAACGTAGGTAAGTGAGAGCAGATTGCTAAATCTCGAACCAACCTTTTTCTTTGACAAGAGCTAAATAATCGTTGTAACCAGGAGAAGGAAGTGCAGCTACTTTCGAAGATAATTTACAATTTCATCAGAATACCTTCATGGCACCTTCAGAGTCCGAGAACTTTGACTTGACGTCTTCCCAGTATGGTACCTCCGGGTTTCCTGACCTACTGAACAATCTAGACATCTACCCGCCAGTACAATTGCCATATCGGGACTCTATAGATAACTATCACCCCGACCATTTATATCTCACAAGCGGGCCATTCGAAGATACAAACATATCTCTACATCATGCGATACCATTTTCAGGTTTCGAACCACCACCAGCATCAGCAGCAGTGGATCCACCATACCAGAACGCAGCCCAAGTATTCAGCGATCAGTCAGTTTCAACAGTGTGCGGACCATCCACGCCAGTGAAGCTACCTTCAGAGAGCTGGAGAAAGAGAATCAATAAGGCAAACCGAGATTCCAGATGGGCGTGTTGGAAATGCAAAAGACATAACAAATTGGTAAGTTCCGCTTGTAACAAACACCTTTTCTTCCCATCAAGATCAGAGTTTCCTGACATTCTCTTCTGGACATAGTGTGATGGCCAAACCCCGTGCTCATATTGCATCAATACCTTTGGAAGGGCCAGAATTCTGAAGCACCCATGTGCGAAAGCATACTTCAGTGATTTTGTTCTCGTCAACTCATACTTTGAATGTATGCTGAACTATTTAATTGCTTTGGATGAGGAACTAATATAGTCTTAGTTCCGACGCTATATCAAAATCTAGTCATAGAAAAACAGAGAAACATCGACTTGGTACGCGCGTTATCTATTTCAAACAAGCTACTTAAGCGTGATACTCTTTTCCGTACAAAGTCATCTTATGGCCTCAGTACAAATTGCATAATTTCGTGGGGTCTAGCAGCAGTTGCCAGCCATGAAGCTGCCATTTCTGAAATAATGGAACAAGATATTCGACACAAGTTCAACACCAATCCTCGACAAATCGCCTTGGAGATCGTGAAAACTCCACAAAATCTACGCCGAACCTTCGATATTCCGCTTCACTTTTTCGAAATTCCGGGCAAAAATTTTACTACTGAAGAATGGCTTGTAAGTGCTTATATCTCGGTTCCCTTTTCGTTTTTTTTTTTCGGGCTCTGTATCTCTTGGTAATGACCCTCTAATCAATTAAATAGCTAAAACGGATGGTGTTCTGCTGTCATGGATTCTTTACTTTCCAAGCCATGAAAAAGACAGAGTTGAACGTGCCAGCTGGGTTTCACGCCCAAACGGCGGAACATGCAGCCATGTTGAATATTTGGCTTACCATGCGCCAATGTGAAATTGACCTATTCCAATATTTAGAAGATTTTGTTAATGACGACAAATCCAAATTGGAAACCGATGAAATCAAGTGTGTTATCAAAGTCATGGCTTACATGGTCAATATACCGGCCAGCTTCCAGCTTAAAGCTCATGATATTGTCTCAGTGAGTGATATGAAACTTTTCAAATGCGCATTTTACTAATGGCTTGAAGGAGACGAATGAAGACATCGAAAATGACCTTCTGCACGACTTCAGAGATCGTCATGAGAGAGTTCGCACTGCACTATTCGTTTATATCTGCATACTCAATGATAAACTTCCCTCTGGAACGAATCTATGGGATCTATTTGACGACGGCAAAATTTCACAGCAGCTGAAAATAGAGTTTCAGAGCTGCCTGAAGAACATAGACATATTTCTATCAGGGTTTGGTTTTTGGGAGCAAAGTATTCGGAAGAATTTCCAGAAGAATACCCAGAAGATTAGGGCTTACTCCGACATACTGGACGCCATTGATTCTTCACATAATCCATTGACAGTCGATCTGGAAGACTCTGAAGATGATCAGGATTTCTTCCATAACGAAGACTTTGTACAATCACTTATCGGTGACAGCACAGAAGTAGCGAACATAATTGATCTTTACACCACAGGGGGTATCCTTGACGCCATGGCCAATGAATTTCTGGAAGATTTATATTTCCTGGCGTTTATGCCACTTCCGGATATTAATTGGACGAAGGCTTTCACCCCAATTAGGCAAGAAGGGATTCAAGAGACAAATGAAGACTCGCTCCAACGCCTTGGCATACACCTTCTCCTTATTTCTCGAGTGACAAAGACATGCTTGGCTCAGGAATGTCTTGATTCACTCTCTTCTACTGAAGCTACGTTACCTGATCTAGTTCAAAAAGCCTATTCTCGTGTCGATGGCCTACTTTCTCATCTCAGCAGTTATTTTCCTGGCATCAAGAATGAACAAGTCCTCAACTTAATATCGGCATTGAATGAAGGGTATCGTTGGATTGAGCTAATTGAGATGATTGGGTGTGCAGAAATCCTATTAACGCAAAGATCATTTATTTCTCTTTTTGCTTCAGGAACACCACTCCAGCGTTTTGACATTGGCGAAATTGTATCAAGCGGTACAGACGAAGACTTCAGACATCTCAAAGAACTCTTTTCTACGTCCTTCTCGTGGGTTAAAAAACCATGTGCTGAATTACGCGGATTCGTCGAATTATTCTTACATGCCGAGCATCTTATGGCACTTGGAGACCTAACAAGCGCTCAAGAGATTGGATGTCAACTCCAAAATTTGGTGGTTGGGTGTTTCGGCGATGCTGAACACGTGAAATCCACAATTCATCGAATTTTTGACAAATATCACCAAGTGATACAGAACCCCATAGAAGATATAATATCAAAGCTTCCTTCCTCGGAGCATATCTTGTCACTTGCTTCAGAATTAGAAATAGCCACGCCCACGGCGAAGGAAGCAAGCCTGCCTGATTCCAGCAGCTCAAATGCACAACATGTGGAAGAAAAGACATTTCAAAGTGACTTTGAACTCGGTCAAGGTACTCCTTCTGTTAAGGGGATTATTCAATACATTCTTCGCGAAGAATATTCAGAGTATGGCCAAGAACACTGAACACAGCTCTTACATCACAAGTTTCTGGCGCATAGTCTTTTGGACGTGGTTAGTTGACTCCAACATCCGACATCCACTGTGACACTGTTAATGAACGGGACTTTGAAACTTCGCAAAGTGTATGCATATTCTGCTTTGCATGTCCTGTTCCTTTTCAGCCACCTTATCTTAATAACGCTTCCCCTTCAAATTTTGTCTTTGGAGGCAGGCTTTTCGGGTATTCTCCGTTTCTGTTTCGTCTTTATCTGTTCTGTTTTGATTTATGTAATAGTCTATGAATGTAATTAAGCCATTCTCTTATGTATTCAATTCCCATCTTATTTCATTGGCTTTAAGTAAATCTTGCGTTCCATATCACGTTTGGAAATTCCATTTTTACTATTATCTTCATGGTTATTGGATTTAATATAGCATGACAGATCTCTAGTGTATTGGTATCTTCCCATTCACAATCCATAAATATGTTTGGATTTTGATAGCATCTGTCCAAAATTCCTAAATGTATTCGGTCCCGTTCGAATAGCGGGTAGGATTAATTTACCGGTACACCGAAAATAAAGTTTCCCTTCCGTAGCATTATTTCCGCATGTTTTCCCAATTATAAGTACATAACAGAATGGATACAGCCAAGAAATCAACGATCGACGAGGAGATCGCTTCAATAACTCGAAAAATCAACCGGGACTCGTTTCATTGGCTACCACGCAATAAAGCAGAAGAACTACGCCGACTCCATAAGCCCGAAAAGAGATTAGATTTCTTCAAGAAAATACTCTACAATCTAGAGTTACAGCGGGCTGAACCTGACTGGGCCATTGTTTGTAAGCAGGGTCAAAATGATCATGATGAAATTTGGAAAGCTAAGGATCCTGGACCAGATTTCACAAGGGCTGATAGGCCGCCTGGATGTAACATGCTTGGTAATTGATCTCATCGCAGCTAACCAAGGAAGTGTCTCACTTCGTACGCAGAATTGTTGATCGCAGAAGACAATACAAACCACGATCATGGTAGCTCATCTCTGTCCAAAATTGGGTTTATGTTATATCAACTACAATCCGCGCAGACACTATATCAGTCACGCATATTGGGGCTCGAGTCGGATATTGAGAGATGTTCAGACCTAGAAACTTATACAGCAGAGGTTGCTGCTATGAAGGAGAAAATACATTTTTTTGAACAGACAGCACACTGCTATGAATCAGCCTTGGACCGTTATGCAAAAGAATTGAGATTGTGCCTTGGTTTCGAATCCACACGTTCATTTTTATCAGGTAACCTCCCTACGCATCCATAACATTGGGTTTATGAAGCTGTATCGTAACTATTTAAATATATAGAGGGGAATAACTACTCAATGAAGCCCAAGAGACCATTGAAAACAGACCGTCTGTCCATCCAAGTCCACTCAATCAAAGGCATTGATCACGGTGCCATTTCTTCTGAGGAGAGCTTTGAGATACCCATTCGATCCGATTTCGAATGGAGGAATTAAAGGGCGTGTCGAGTCAGTCACGCAGGCCACACAGAAGAGGAGGCATTATTTGATATTAAAGAAGTTGATACTCATGCGACATTTCAGTTATTTTTTCTCAAAGAGATGAAAACACTAGAAATGCTTCCATAATCGGCGCCCTCTTTCTTCGCGTTCTTGACATCGTTAACTATCTCAATGATGATGCGCGTAACCGTTCAACAAGTTCACAGAGTACTTTCAAAACCTCTCTTTTTACCCCTATCAACGCTTGGTTTCTGCTAGCTCCTGTTGGAAAAGTTTATTTGACCATCAATTTCGGTAAGTTATTTTCAACCCCAGTATTCTGCTTGACTATTGATTTATCTATCCTCAGCCGAGAATCCAAAATACTCAATACCGTTCCAAAAGTCGAGCAGCTGTCAGCACATCTAATAGAAAATCGGAAAAGCGAGTCGGAACATACTTTTGTCATAAAAGAGTTCGATAGCGAGATGCAATGCGCTATTTGTGCTAAATTTTTATATCCCTCTTCTCTAGCCGCGCAATGCACAACATGCAAGATGCTGTGTGACGTATGGTGCATCTACTCGGACTGGACATTCGGCTTTTGGGTACCACCGTGTCTCAAAAAGTCATCGTACTCATCATCATCAACGATGAACAGAATAAAACGAAAAAAAGATGCATTAGATCAAGAATCTCTGGAAGAATACACATCTCATCAATGGTTCCTTTTCTGAATCTATCAGCTAATTGGTGCTCCCATTGTGGATATGCTTTATCTATGGGACAGGGGAATCAGGAGAGTGCTAATAGGCGATGCGAAGCGTGTAAACTTACTTGCCATGCTCAATGTCAAGACCTCGTGGGGAGAAAATGTGACCTCCTGAATGCTTCCCCTTCTCATATATACTTTACATCCTCTTTGGAGCCTCTTAGCGAGTGGTTTCCTCAATCTAGCAGAACACGGGAGCCTCGGTCAAAGACTGCGTCAATAACTGCGTCAAAGACTCGGATCAAATCATATCTTGATTAGATAACTAGGTTAGATAACAGTTAATATCATACCATTTTACATTAGAAAGTTGCTGATCATTATTTCAGAAGGACCTAGAATATTGGATTAATTTTGCCCTCCAGCGTACCACAAGTTTACCATTGAATACAGTGTATTCAGAGGTTTTGTCATATAACTCTACCTAGCATTATCTTAATCAAGACTAGAGCACAATGCATTCAGGGAAAATGTTTCCATTTTATTTGGGACTTTTCTCTTATAAAAATCTATGCCCTTGTCTATATTGTAGTATCAAACAACCAACCTCACTTTCAATCTGTCTCCCTCAACTATCTTCATCTCTAGATAAATAACCCGGTATATTTCAAAATACGATTACATATGAGCAACTAAATCTCATATAAGCCGTATTAGTCGATTGCCTTCATAGGCCAGCAGACCCAAAAATGGGTAATACTGGTGCCTTGCTGATGGGGATTCAAGAGTAAATAGACCGACCGTCTTTCTCATCTACAACAGCCAAATCACTCCAGCTTAATCTGCCGCGAATAAGTCTGCCACAACCTTAGACGTCATGAGTCAGCAATCTCAGAAGGGCAAAAGCCACAATCAGGTCTCCTGCGCCGATAAGGGCGCACACGTCCTTTCTGGTGGGAAGCTGCGAAGGACGATGACATACAAATTCGCTGAACCAGGTTGTAAGAGAAGTAGATAGGCTTAACAAGGCCTTGATTCTCATCAAGCCGAGGTAGAGTCGTGGTAACTAGGGCAAAGATCCCTTCATGGCCTCGATCAAAAACAGGAAACCCTTCAGGTTTGTTTTACAGTATCCGTTAACGAATTTTCTGACTCCACAATGGAAGTGTGCAAATATCTAGGATATCTAATTTGAAATGATCAGAGTTGCGAATCATAGTTATGGTCTAAATCAACATTAGAAGATAGATGGGTGTTTTGTAAATAACTCCTCCATCATCAATCTTCAGCCAAGATTTCATCTGGCTTTCATCCGTTTACCGACATTCCCTCAAACTCATCTAGTGTATTTCAATACCATAGCTTAAGAAAAGAAAATATTTCTCCCTTTTCCCGCAACACTGTACTAGAAAATGACTAACCGGTGAGGATAGCTGGCGAGATGTAGACGGAAAAGGCGAGTTTCACCAGGAAAATTGGTAGACTATACTACAAGCCATCTATTTCACTTCTTTGACTTCCTTGTGGCTCTCCGTCTTCGCAATTGTGTTATTTTCCGTCTGGGGAACCTCCTTCACCCTCTTCCCCTTGGGCACCCGAGCAAGCCAATATAGAAATATGGCAGCAAAGACATTGAATCCACAGTACGCAAACAAAATACCTACGTCGCGCCAACGATCGTCGAAAGATATGCCCTCAGCGGCAAGAAATTCATTCGTGGACGCTAGCGAGCAGAATTCACAGTTGCTTGTCGCGTTTGGGTTCAATAGTTGGCCGCCGGCGTAGGAGACGTATGCACCCAAAAACGACTCGCAGGTTTCTCCAGCCTTCGGAGGTGCTAGAGTCAACATCTCGATAGATGAGCATTGTACTGCTGTGTTCGCGAGACCGACTGATAGCACCCCGCTTACGAGGTAAGTGAATGGCGAGACTCGGTACATGAAAATCCAGAAACCGGGAAGAGCGTTCTTGGTGACTAGGACACTGTTTTTCGATCTTGGTTAGTTAGAATTCTTAGTATGGACCTGAAGACAAACATACCCGCAGAAGATGAGACATAGCGAAAATAGCAGCTGCGAAATTTGACCTGCTGCCGCCACGTCTTCAATGCCTGCAATAACCATAATTGTAAAAGTTGACGCGA
The DNA here is from genome assembly GCA_023625935.1 of Eurotiales sp. R13A2. Taxonomy (NCBI): domain Eukaryota; kingdom Fungi; phylum Ascomycota; class Eurotiomycetes; order Eurotiales; species Eurotiales sp. R13A2. The sequence continues at coordinate 26,415 of JAMAFV010000013.1, read as the reverse complement.
ACAGCATAAATAGCAATATAATTAAAAACATAGTCCCGCCTCTGGATATCACACTATCCGTCGGCTCTGCATTCTGATACAATCCGATCGGATAATACCAGGCAAAGAACGCGGGTACCGCAATGAACATGTTCCACGGTATTTCAACTATGATCGAGGCCAAAATGAATGCTATCCATGAGTATGCTTTACTGGGACGTTCGCGAACTTCGTACAATGATCGTTGTACTGCGAAGTAGGGCATCATTTGCTGACTAAGATTGGGGAACAGGGTGAGAAACATGAAGATAGCGAATGTTTGATTCTCCAGACCTTGGATTGAGGTCCCTGCCCGCCAGAAGGAAAAGCCGATGAAAAGAGTCTAATATATGATTTTATATCAGTGTCGGATGCAAACTTTGACAAGACAGTCGATACTAGATTAGAGACTCACCGGAATGATACTCATAACCAGCTTGGCATAGATGTAGCCTGGCGTACGCCAGAATTGTTGGAAATTACGACGGACAATCACGAGGAACTGGTACCACAACGGCATAGCAAACTCCGTCCATCCAGCTGAAGCTCCAGGGCGTTCCTTAGCCAAAAGTTCCGCTTTCATTACTGCAAGCTCTTCCCGCACAGCAGCACGTTCTGGACTGGCCTTCCAAACTTCCGCCCAATCTTTGTCTGCTTTGGAACCAGGCGCTGCTCCAATGACCTCCAGCATCCATTCTGCGGGATTAGCAGAGGCAGGGCATTTTGATGATCCTTTCCGTTCAAAGTACGAAATCAACTCGCCCATGTTATCACCCAATTCACCAAAGTAGATAGTTCTACCTCCCTTTGCTAGAAACAAAAGACGATCAAATTCCTGCATAAGAACAGCAGAAGGCTGATGAATCGTGCAAAGAATGGCCTGGCCGTGGTTGGCTAGCTTGCGCATTAGCTGACAGATACTCCAGGCGGTTTGGCTGTCAAGGCCAGAAGTTGGTTCGTCAAAGAAGAGTAATAAATCGGGCTTAGCAGCAATTTCGACACCAATGGTTAATCGCTTGCGTTGTTCCACATTGAGACCTTCACCCAGGACACCGACGATGGCCTCTGCGTATTCGTCCATCCCCAACATTTTGATAACCTCCTCAACGTAGGCATATTTTTCCTCCTTGGGAACGGTCCTAGGTTGGCGAAGAAGAGCACTGAATCGTAACGCCTCTCTCACAGTTGACGTCTCAAGATGCAGGTCCTGCTGTTGTACGTACCCGGTCTTCCGTTGGAACGATGAATCACGCTGACGGCCATCGACAAGCATCTGGCCTGTAACAACACCAATAGTGACGCGATTAGCTAAAACATCGAGTAAACTTGTCTTGCCTGCACCGGTTACACCCATGAGTGCGGTCAAGGTTCCTGGCTTTACCCATCCATCAACGTTATCGAGAATCCTCCGGGGCTCGCCTTTGATTTTGATGTCATAGCATACATCTTGCCAATGGAAGATTGAAGTTTGTCTGACAATGGCAGCAGTCTCATCGTGCCCATCCTTCTCAACGCCAGGTTGAGTGTGATCTGCACTAGTCTCTGGATCATTAGAGTCTGCCTTACCCTTGGCAAAAGCAGGGATTTTCCCTCGCGGAAATACCAAAATTTCTCCCTTTGAAGGCTTCGCAGTGACAAGTTCGGTAGCGATGAAGACCAAGACAAGGAAGAAGGTGAAGAAGCCAACTAATATGCCAAAGTTGCGCCACAGATGGCTGCGATAGTAGTTGTAATTGGTTGCTAGATACGAATTGCCGTTGACTTCTAGTTGTCCGACCACTGCACCAGTCGCGCCACAGACGAAGGATTGGCTGGGCAGATTATCGTAAGCAGCAGACCCGCTTGGAACAAAAGTCGAGCACCGCCATTCTTGATCGCTGAATTCATTGACCATCAGACTTTCGAACGCATATGCAATTGGGTTGATGTAGTTGATCCATCGAAACCAAGGATGCATGTCCCGGATGGGGATTGTAAACCCAGTATAGATCATCAGAGCTAGCATGAAGATACCAGCCGGCACCATTGCCGTCGCCTGCGTTCGTGATATCGAGCCAATGAACCGAAATAGGTTTGACATGACTAGAGTGGTCGTGAAGGAGAACAAGAAGAAGGTGAAAAATGCACCAGGCGTGCGGCGAAGACCAGTCATAAAGTAAAGGATCAAATTGAAAACAACGGCTGTTATAATCTTTGCAGGTAGGTCAACCAGCATGGAGCTAAGTCCTTCCGCAGACGGATGATAGAGAGCGTATTTCTTATGTTTTTCCACAATGGGGCGTTGAGCCCACAACGTTTGGATCTCAAGCGCACTTGCAAAGGCATTCAGGAGGACGGCGAAAAAGAGAAGAGAAGATCGTTGATAGAAGCTGTCGGTATCATGTGGCAGATTGAAAAACATGCTGGAAACAATCAAGGACATAATTATATTGCCAATAACACCGGCCAAGGTGTTGCTCATGTCGCCCTGCAACCGTTTGATACCTCTCCAAAAGCAGAGTTTTATCTGCATCGGGTAAGTAAGAGTATAGGGAGAGGAGGCACGAGTACCCTTCGCCTTTTCTTTCGCGCGTGAATCCGTGAATTCCTTATATTTGTCACCACCCAAAGGATGCTCGGCTTGAAAAGAGTCGATTTCCGCGAGAAGAGCCAGTCGTTCTGCGCTTTCTCGCCAACGAGTTGCGAATTCATCCGGTGTATTGGGTACCCGTCCTTCAAAGCCTGGGCGAACTTCACGTTCCGCCGGACTAGTGAGGGATGTCAGAAAGTCTGCCGTGGTTTGTCGAGGAGGACAATTGAATCCCATGTCAACAAAAAAGCGTTTGGCATCATCAGCACGGCCAAAGTAGATCTCGCGGCCTTCGTACAGAACAATGGCTTTGTCAAATATCTATTAAACATTGTCAATGTCAGTCCCAACTTTGAAACTGAATAGAGGAATGCGTACATCGTAAATGGCCTGACCAGCTTGGTAGATGGCGACAATTGCGGTAGAGCCCATGTATTTAGTAGATGTACGCAAAGTGCGCACAAATTCAAGAGCCGTAGCACTATCTAAACCACGGGTACTATTATCCCAGCATTGCAAAGGGCTTCCACAGAGAGTCGTCTCCGCAATACTGACGCGTTTACGTTCACCACCGGATACACCGCGTATGTATTCATTTCCAACTTGAGTGTTTTTCGTATGAGAAAGACCGAGAATTGCCATGACGACATCACGCATATGAGCAGCGTACTGTTCCCTGGTCACGCCGGGGAGACGATTCGCAGGAGCACGAGCGCGAGCTGCAAAGAGTAGAGTATCTCCGGCAGTCATCTGTGGAAAGTGGATTTCTTGCTCTCCTTGATAAATAACCTCGCCACTGAATCGGCTGTGCATTTCTTCATAGGAGACTCCTTCATATTGAATGTCGGTTCCTTTGTCAAGCCATAAACCATGTGTCTCTCCACACAACGTACGCAGCAATGTCGAGCAACCACTATTCTCAGTCAGCAATCTCTCCACTCTCTAATCGATAGTCAAATGTGAAGGGTTTAACATGTACATACCTTCCCGGTCTGCCGAGAACCACCAACATCTCCCCGCTTTTTACCAACCCTTCAAAATCTCGTAAGATATCAATGCGCTTCTTCTTGCGTAGCCCCAACCAGCCCCGTATGTGGCCAAACGCTTTCAGCCACGTATTGAAGACATCGGCTTGGTAGTCCGCAGCAGTCCCGTATCCATAAGCATTCAAGTTTCTAAACGTAACGCCAGCGGTTCGGCGAGGATATTTCTCGGGATCGCGAGATGTAATGTGTAGCAGGTTCTTCACCCATTTTTTCTGCTTGAAACTCTCCGAGTTGGGGTCTAGCTCTGGGTCAGCGGTAGGGTCGAGAAACGAGTTTGTTGGCTCTCCGGCATATGCGCTACTGCGACGGGAAATTTGAGATATCTGGCGCGCGAGATAGGTGATTTCAGCTTGTTCTTCCTGTTTGAGGTCATCGAAAGAGTTCTGCTCTGTTGAGCCGTTTGAGTCCCCTGCATCTTTGTGGGTGTGTTCTTCCATTTTAGACTCTGAATGATATGCGAAGTTATCAGTTGTGGAAATGGCGCCTTCGCCCCGGGAAGAGGGTCTTTGCGCCATTGACTGGTAGTTCTAAGTGTGCTCTTCAAAAATTCGATTGTTCCGAGAAAAGAAAAAAGTAGTCTAGATTGTATAGATTGTATTGAGAGAGATCAAAGCAAAGCAAAATATCTGACCTGTCGCGTGGAGTGGTGGATGTTTCTAGTTTGCGTATAAAAGTCTGGAAAAGGAAGGCGTTCGAAAAATCAACTATATACTAAGAAGGAAAGAAAGGAGTGATCAGGTCCGTAGCATCGTTAAACAACGAGCTATGCGATTAAGGGAAAAGAAGTCGCCATCGCATCGTGACGAAGAAAAGAATATCTCGGAAGACCAGCATCCGAGAACTCAGCTCTAAGCAAGGGCGCGCCATTTAGAGCACAATTAATTTTTACCGAGCTATATTGTCATCCATGGCGCGTAGGAATAAATGATATGACCAGTAGCTTGAGGCGGGCCTGAGAGCCAGTGAGGGAGCATGGGGGTGGCATGAATCTTGCTTGCTGGGGAACGTACCGGGGGATTAACACTCAGCAGCCAATAAGAAGCTTTTCAGTACGGCAGCCCACAACGGCGCCGTATAGATCGTATAGCCGTGCGGTGGTAAAGAAAACGGTTTGACTGGGTAGAATCATTCACAGCCCAGCGAATGAAAAGGCCGAGCAGAGCGCTTCATCACAAAAGCGGTTAGGATATCTGCGGGGTGTATACTATAACGATACATATCGCCCGAGACATACAAAACAACAGATGCCATGTCAGGATCTTGTTTTAGCTCCGTATAATTCCACCATGATGCATAATATTGCCATATCATAGTAACGCTACGTGTATCGTCTCGGAGTGAATTACGCCTAGCTAAGCTCGTATCCGAAAAGGGAAAATGCAACGATCCTTTTGATCCAATCACAGCTTCGCCTATACTACGTATGTATTGTCTACTTGAAGCACATGAAGTTGCAAACCAACAACAAGAAGTCATTAGAGTAGAATGACCTGCGTATATTCCCGGGATCCAAGAATTTCGTCCAGGTCGGATCGATTATGATTACAGTTAGTTAACAACCAACGAAGCACCTCTCGGGAACGGAATACGAGGAATCCGGGCTTAGAGTCTGAAGCTGAAATAAACCAGGTGCCTCAGGCGCATGTGACTGAATCCGATGCTTTTTAACTTCTTTCAACCTCGCATTGGCATTATGGCGATGTCAAGGTATCAGACCAATATCTCGGTCCGATCTGACACGTTTCGTTCTAGTGTATGCTCCCGATCGTCATTGTCAGCATATTTCATAAGGTTACACGTGTATCACTGAATGCAATATCCACGAGAGGGAACATGTTCATCAAGTAGCCCTCGTCACACTGCATTTAGACGTATTTTGTCAGCGATATACGATCCGTCATTTCAAACTGTTACAACGTCGCTTATGGCTAGATCCTTACCAGTTTCTTAAAAGGCACATGACAGCGAACAGCTTTCATCGTGGTGTAAATGAGTGCTATAAAAATGGACGAAAGGCAGAAGACGAGTCGGAGCCTCAGGCAACAAGACCCACACTAAGCAAATTTACCACTAATGATTGGCTACATCGAGGACACAGCTCAATCTTCACGCTGATTGGTCACTATGAGTTCAATGCCCTGTCACGTAACGATCTCTCATGAAGTAACTATATATTTGTAGCTTCTACGTTCGTTTGGATCTAATCTCAAGCAGTCTGAATGCGTCAAGGAGTGATTGATTTTACATGTGCTATTTCTCATAGAATCCTAGGCTCTTTCTTGTGTTTATCAACTGATCGAACTTTGCATCGCAGCGCAAAACGTCATATCATTCTTTTCTCCCTCGCTTCTTTAAAGCAAAACTTAGTATTATAATCTTTTTTCAAGATGAATTCACCATACAGCCCTTCAGACGCAAGAGAGAAGGCCGCCGATAACAACGCTTCCTATGCTCCACAACTCGAGCAACAACTCACAGCGGCTAGTCCAGACCTCCTCGATACCGATATCACTTATCCTGAAAGTGGCCGTGATGCATGGTTGGTTGTTTTGGGCTCGTGGTGTGGTTTGACCGCATCATTGGGGATCTACAACACAGCCGGTGTGTTCGAGGTCGTCATCTCACAAATAATCTTACCTGGAGAGGGCACATCTACTTTAGGCTGGATATTTTCACTCTATGCATTTGTGACATGGATCTGTGGAGTTCAGATTGGACCAACATTTGATGCAATGGGGCCTCGTGCATTGATTATCGCAGGCACTGTTTGCACAGCTGTTGGCATATTCACGCTTAGTGTCTGTACAGGTAAGACAGCTTATGCATGCACCATTCAGTCTCGCAGCGAGAGGTGTCATACATTTTTCATCATGTCGCATATTAACAGGTATAAAGAATACTATCAAATCTTCCTGTCGTACTCAATTCTGACCGGCATCGGCTCCTCGCTTCTCATCACACCGTCAATGGGTTGCGTTGCGCATTGGTTCATGAAACGCCGCGGTCTTGCCAGTGGCATAGCGTTTATGGGAAGCGGCTTTGGCGGAGTCCTCTTTCCATTAATGATACAATCCCTCCTTCCTCGAGTTGGCTGGGGATGGTCCATCCGCATTCTCGGATTCGTACTACTCTTGCTTTGTGCCATCAGCATTGCATTTTGCAGAAGCCGGATTGCACCACGCAAAGGTGCAGAGACTACATGGAGGGATACACTGCCGGACCCTCGAATATTCATGGATGGGACAGGGGCTATGGCAGTCACAACCATTGGAGTGCTGCTTGTTGATTTGGCGTACTTTATTCCTATCACATACGTGCCGAGTTATTACATTGATCGACAAAACATTCCTCAAGATGAGGTGCTGACCGGCTCGGCGGCATTCGCGTATCAGCTTCTGGCCATTCTCAACGCTGCGTCTTGCGTCGGGCGGTATGTTGCAGGTGACCTGGCTGATCGCTTTGGCCGGTACAATACTATGATCGTATCACTGCTTCTCTGCATGATATCAGTCCTATGCTTCTGGTTGGTAGACATTCTCGTACCAGACCTGGAGAACGACGCCCTTCTGATAGTTTTCATACTGCTATTTGGGTTTTGTAGCGGGTCAAATGTTAGCCTGACACCGATCTGCCTCGGCCAGCTCTGCGAAACACAAGACTATGGAAGATATTATGCGAGTTGCTACACGGCAGTAGCTTTGGGGGTGGTGGCAAGTATTCCAATTGCCGGGGGTCTTCTCAGCGCAGTAAATGCTACAGGGAAAGAGAGATATTGGGGAACCGCTCTTTTCGCCGGACTTAGCTATGTAGCTGCTTTTCTTTCCTTTGTATGGGTCAGGATTAGGGTGAGGGGGTGGGACTGGAGAGAAAAGTGGTAAACGGTTTTCCTCTGATGAACATTGTAACATGGCATCTTGCAATTACTAGGACATTGGTAACCGTGTAATTGTGTGAATAGATGAAATTTTGAAGCCGCCTTTATTATTGCAAAAAGCGTAGATAGAATTCGATCCAATAGCTTAGCATAGAATATGTCACTGATTAATGTGTACATAAGTCACACGCCAAGAGAGCGACTGGCCCATACCTAAACATAGCTTGTGCAAATTTAAGTGCGACTCAAAACTGCTTGTATCATAGATATCCAAGGTCATCTTGAGTAGTATGTAGTGTTGGTACAGAATACTAATATGGCCTTACAGGCGGCAGTGAGGTGACACACTGGCATTTCTCTTCCTCGGCTCGGTGTCTTCTTTTGCCATTGCCTTTGACAATATCGAAAGTGGAACCGTGAACCTCTTTTCGGAGATAATCAATGTGGCGACTTCTGTGAAAAGGTATTTCACGGGCTCTAACTCTCTTAAGAATTTGACCTAGACCGCACTGTTGCTCCTTTTTCACATCCAGTCCTCCTGGGTGTCAGTAGCTTATTGATTAGGATGACTTCAAGCAGAAGAATTTTTTGGAGCATAAAAAGATCCATGTATGGCTATAGACTAGACTCGACAGAATACGCGTCACAGCCTCTATGTTGCAATTGGTTGTTGACCATTAAGGATACACACTGTAGATTCACGTTCAAAGGTGTTGTCGTTCAAGAATTCTTCAGTCCAGAACCAATCATCGATATTAAAATTGAAATCCCGTGTGTCTTCGATAGTCCCAAGGTCATCAATTAATGAATCAATGTTCGAAATCTCAGCGCTCGCTAGAGGGCTCGTTTCTGTCATGGTCTCTGTGCCCATTTCCACCGCTCCAGATTCAATATGTCGTGTAGATTGCATCGAGCTGTCTATCGTGTAATCGCTTACCTCCCTCTCAAATTCGGTCATATACGTTCCTATCGTAATCCCCATCGTCTTCTTAAACACGCGGCAAAGATAACTCGGCGAGACTCCGACCTCTTTTGCTAAGTCCCTTATATTTTGCTTCATCTTTAGCTCATCACTCTTCGTCCGCATAAGCGCTATGACGCTTGTGACCAGTTCCTCACCCACTCCCAAGAAGGCCGCATTATCTGGTTTACACCTCTTGCATGGCCGGAAACCATCGCGTAGTGCTTGGTCTTCTGTGTCATAGAACACGATATTGGCTCGCCGAGCAAGACGGGCAGGGCAGGTGGGTCGGCAATATATCCTTGTGGATTTGACGCCGTAGAGGAAGGACGAGTGTGAGGAAGGGGCGCGATGTGTGACAGCCAGCCAGCGGGAATGCGGCGTTTGGAACATGTCAAGACTGACTGAGGACTTTGGCGTTTGGGGTTGCATATTGAGATGATCGTATGGAGTATACAACTAGGTTGGGTGCGGCTTATAATCAGCGCAATATAAGCAGTCATCAGAACTGCGCGCTAATAGACATAGTTGATGATGAAGCTTTGTGTGGTTTGTTTAGGACAGAAGAAGAAGATGACGTAGGAGCATCGGGAGTCGGTCTGGGGGATATTCCGGGCGCACTTTCCCTAAACAGGAAGGTATGTACTTTCATTTCCGGAAATGGCCCCGAGCCCTAAATGCCATGAAGGACGCTGGAAAAACATTAACCTGGCTGTCCAGGCACGGAGTATAGAAAGATACCGTATTATGCATAAGACCCGAGGGACGTGGTGGAGTAAAAGGTGTGTTTCGTCAGCGACCATGCAGATCCTGGACTAAGTTATGCCTAGTGATAGCCGAACGCAAGGGCCAAAAGTCCCCCTGATATAGGCGGATGAGATTTTCTCCGGACGATCAATCTATGCAATCAAACATTTTAAGACTTCTCCACATACGAATTTTGATGTCCCTCTTCTGCGTAAACCTTGAAGGGATCTGCTTTGTCCCCAGTGACCGCAAAATTAGGCAAGAGTCAAGTTCCTGCTTGCACCTGAATTCTGAGCACCCGTGAATTCTCGAGATCAATACTTGGCTATGTATGTAGGATTTATTTACAACCTGTTTTAGAATCTACCCGTGTCTTGTGCAGCTCGACTTGTATGCAACATTTGGTCTGAATAAATTTGGATATGGACGAGTTACTACATCAGCATGCTCCCATCGTTTGGCCCCCTATGTCGAGTATAATTCCCTAAGTTATGACGGTTATATTTGATGACAGAGTCGTGCAGTTGATGGGAAGATCAATGCTTGGGCCAGATTCCCCTTTCGACACAGAGGTGGTGTAGTTATACGTTGGACTGAGCATCATAATTTGGCCCACAGTTGAGTTGTACTTGACAGCAAGATCTTTGTAGACGCCCCAGTCAAAAGTGTAGGGCTGGATGACACATTGACTGGGCTCACATAAGGGAATCTTGACAAACTGTCCCGGCTCAAGGCGCTCAGTGGCCGACGCGTTAGACGTCACTTCTTGCATAAGTGCGGAGAGAGAAATGTCAAGTCTCTTTGCGATGAGCTCGTACGTGTCGCCGTTAACCGTGTAGTACAAGCGGGGTCCACCGTAAATGCACTCTCGCGTCGAGGGAGTGTCCCCGAGGAGGCACGTCTCGTTATCAGGATCGCAGACTTGGGGTGGGATGTAGATTGTTTGGCCAACGGTAGGGATAATCGTCACATCGGCCATGCAGTTGTTACGGCCAATATCACATACACCACGACCGGTCTCATTCGCAATTTGGAATATTGTTGTATCGTTGTTTGGCACATAGTAATACCACGAGGTCGTGTTGAGAGTCGATTTGTCACAATTTGTAGCTGCTGCCGCCATGCAAGACAATGCCTGGATCGAGAAAGCGGCCGCGAAGATGCGGGAAATCGGTGCCATGACTGCTGTGAGAATCTTAAAATCTGGATATTGATAACCCTTTGGCGCCTGATAAATAAGGGGGTCGATAACAAGAAGAGGTGCTATGCGGTCGTACTTATAGTTTTTGGTGGCCAGGTATTATCCACACCGAGCAAGGGCTTCATTGACAGGCGCAACTCGGCCGAAGGACGATTGGACTGGACTGCCCTTCTAAATAACATTCCTGGAGCGATACAACGTGCAATATGGAAACATGGACCACAAAGGAGTTCGTCAAATAAGCACTGCGCCGATAGAGATATGAAAACTCCGCTCTCTCCACTCTTCGCGGGCCGCTAGCTCGTGAAACCACGAAAGCTGCAGTTTGCCATTACGCGGCCATGTATACTTAAGATGCACATATACGTAGTAGATCTTGCAAAATTTGGTCAGCTACGTAATATTAAGCATTAAGCGCCGGTGACATCTGTTAAATGCGACTGCGATTGGCCGTGTATTAGGACACTTCCCCAACAACCACCAACCCTGATGCGAAGTAGAAGCTTGTTTGTCTGGGGGAATGGGTGAGTCGCTTCTTTCTCCGCAAGATCTGCTTTAAAAAGCTTCGACCATCCGCTACACAAACCCGAAAATCACATAAAGTCCGAAGTTGTGTCCGTTGGACTAAATGACCCAACCGCTAGGGAGCGATTTCCAACATGATCTGCAGCTACCCCTCAACCCCAAGCACCAAGCGTGGAGCAGGCCTCATATTTGAGACCCCTTTTTGGTTGCGACTGGAGATATGATGGCATCTGCTTAGTTGAAGCCCCTCACCATTTCGGCGTTTTCACAACACCTCAATTAGGCTCGGCCGAATTGCCGTTTGAAGGAATGTCGCTTCAAAAGAATTCTCCGAGCGATGCATCCGCCAAACTATGACTTACCAATCATGCATGCTCTAGGCGATGGTACCTAAGTTTACAAAATTGTTTCTCTAGCGGGGCTTCGCAGGTCGGGGGACGGCATCCATTGGCTTCACACTGAAACTATAATAACAGTTGCGTAGGATTGTAACCAACCCGCAATGAGTCTTAAAATATATTATTTTAGATAGTACATGCTTAAAGACTTTATCAAGACCCACATTTTTAATTTCATCTTTCATGCGAAAAGAAGCACGAATTTCGTATATTTTGAGAAGTAATTAATGCAATAGAGACTTCCTGAACGATGAGGGTAGTAAGAAGTTCATGTTTTGACAAGAGTTTTTCTCCAAGAAAACAAACCCCTTCAAGTCGGTCTGGCGGCTCTGCAAAATATGCTGAAAGCCTTGGAATTGTTTTCTTTTATCACGCATCTAGATGCATACACATAATTTTTATGTGCTGCAGCTGACTTGGACGGCTGATGTGATATCCACTCGGACCACTCACTAGCCCGACGTTTGTGAAATAAATGAAGAGTCGGAGGAATTCTTATCCACCGGCTGCCTTAGTTTATGCAATAAGAGCACTTCGGGTCCGAATAAAGTGTCTACTTCGAACACAGAAACATAGTATTACCATGCGAATATGCGTTTCTCAATGGATTCAAGGCCCTTGGAGTGTATAAGACTTCTGCTTTGTGCTACTAATGAGGAACTAAAAAATATTGCACAACAGAGCGAGATCAAATTTTTGAGTTTGGTTTCTGGGCATCATTGAAATCTTCGAAGCTGAACAAAACCATGTATAATTTTGATGTAGGTTAACAACAAAGAGCTCCAATTGGAGCAATAACTAGGACCACTCGTTGTGATACTGACTGCACCTAGATAGTCACGACGAACTGCACAAGTCTTATGTGGGCTAAGAGTCCCATGTATCATTTACTGTAGCCGTACTCTCCCCGCATGCGCTTGGCACAGTGTAGCTCTCGTTATCCCCGTCTGCCCACACAACAGTGCCGTCACTCTCCACCAGAATATACTTGTATTCGAAGGATTCTCCGGCCGGGAAGTCAATGGTAACAAACCACAAGTTATCATCAGATGTGTAATCTGCTGCACTTAGTGCGACCGCATCAGAAGTGTCCCAATCACCCAGGGCGCTGATGGAGCCAGATATGTACATGTTTTGACCCCATTCGGTTGTCGCGATAAGATCAAATGTGACCGCTACCGAGGTTGGAGTAGAACAGGCAGTAGATGTAGTTGTCGTAGATTTTGTTGTCGTGCTAGAAGTTGTTGTACTAGTAGCTGTGCTGATGGTAACGGTACCGGTTCCTCCTGTTAGGGTTGCTGGCCAAACTGTGTCTGTCGCAGTGGAGTATAATCCAGTAGCTGAAGTAGCCACACAAGTAGCCGGTACAGAACTTGCGCTTGTCTCACCCCATGAAGGAGGTATAACTGCATTGCGAGCATTGTTGGCAGTCAACAATGCAGCATACGACCATGTCAAATCTCGGGCTGACAATTGGTCACCATCATCTTTGTCAAACTGCTCGGAAAGGGATCCATTGGTCATGGCATGTGCTTGCTTCGTGTTATTAGTATAGTATCGCTATACTGGTGGGTTCAGTGGCGGTTTAATAAATAGGAAACTTACCACAATGCTCACAAATCCATCAGCGTAAGTGGAAACAGCGTCAACGATATCTGTAAATGCCGTTGACGAAGAATCATAAGTTCCCGTTGCAGCTGAAGAGTACAAATCGGTGAAAAAGTCGAGTGAAGTGGAGTCAATCGTGATGCTGCCCTGCTTATTCCACTGATATACTGCGTCATAAAGCAACTCAGCTGCCGCCAACGTACAAAGGAACCACGGGTTTCCATCATAATAGGAGTCCTCTGGGTATCTTCCAATGGCACATGCAGTACCCTCGGCAGCATCGTCATTGAGGGTATACAAATCTCTGAATGCGTCCACCACAACTTTATGATTAGCTAATGCTCTTGAGCTGCAAGGTTGATACGTAGTATCGTCGCAGGCCGCCTCGGGGTCAAAAGTATGAATCGATCCTAGAATGGTGTTGCAATCCTTGCCCGTCCGGCTTGAATCATAGTTCGCCAGAATATAATCACCCAGCCAGAATGACTGCATGTAACACAATATCTCGGGAGCTTGGCTCTCGCAGTAAGAGCAAGAAGAGCCGACGTCAGAAGCGAATGTAGCTCCTTCTACAAGAGCGCGATGTTGAACCGCGATCGTAAAAAAGGAGGATCCATCTACTTCTTCCCAGAGGTCTGGTTGTCTGTTTAGTACGAGGCCGGCAGAGCCTTGAAGAGAAGATATTACCGTAGCCAGTTTGATTCCAGTATTCTGCCACATAGGACAGATCATTCCGCACAATCGGCCATATTACGTCCGTAGCATACTCCGTATAACCATTGTCCTTAAACATATCGTGTGAAATTAGTATGGTAATGTGCGTCAACCTCATCGAAGATACTAACAATTAACCATCCTCCAAAGTCGATCATGGCGGTAGCCCTGAGTGCGGGACCATCTCTCTGCGGTCGTCCCCACGAACCTGTGTATGCCGTCATATCGGGGTTGAAGTGCGGCTCACCCAGCCCTAGTCCGCCATCGGAAAGATCGCCAGAGGGATTGGAGACAGTTTGTATATAGGCCTGAGAGTCGATATACTCCTCGATAATGCCCTGCAAAGAAGTCTCGCCATTGCGGAAGAGGTCAACCAATACTTTAGCTGTTAAAGCTGCATCACGAGTCCAGGTATAGTAGTCTATGCATTCCATCAGTATGGATGTTCTATATCAGTTGATTATTTGGGTACTTACAGTCCGGATCGGAGGTACTTGGTGAAGCGATAATGACACCGCTAGAGGCGCTCTCGGCCCAAGCGCCTGCAGACCCGATATTGTTTTGTATACACTCCAGGGAGTACCCGGTTTCTGTGGCGAGCCAGGCGTCGAGAGAAGTGGTAGCGGCATTGGTTAAGACAGCCAGCGAGGCCAGTCCAAGCGAGAACTTGAGAGAATTAGACTTCATAATGTAATAATGCGGTGCTTAGAAACGCTGTAACTATCTCGACTGAATCTTTGTTCAACTTCGAGTCAGTCAACTCGAGACTCTTTATACTTTTCTCTACGCACTCCGGATGCACTCTTTAGTGCAATCCCCAGTGCAACTGCATGGATGCACTCTTTAGTGCAACGCCTCCAGTGCAACTACATAGATGCATAATATATTAAAACATGAAGAAATTAAATGAAAGTTGTTTATATCGTGCAATGAGAAGTATTTTTCCATCCACTGCATGCCGAAGCCTCCAGGAATAAGGTTGTAGGACCTGGATGGTCCCCGCGGGATCTCCCCACTCTTGGTAAATCTTTACCCCGCGATCCGCCCTCGATAAGCTCTCGGCCCGCGATTGAACCAACGATATCCTCGAATATGTTTAGCGGGGCCTGCAGGGGGACATTTAGGTTATTTGCACAACGCAATTCGTCAACTCTAAGAGCAAGTGTGCTGCCCATAGTGAGCTAGTCCAAAAGCTTGACAATTGACAGAACCCGCTAGCCAATCCTCTGTTGAAAAACAGTCAGCGCGTTATAATATAAATCTCAGTGTCGGATTTCCCGGTGCTCTTGCTTGCAGGGAACGGGAATTGCAACGGCATTTTGTCGGGGTTTGCAGCCAACTGGTGCTTGAGAGAAGTTACATTTTATTTTGAGCCATTATTGCACGTTCCTCGGCAGACTGTGATCCCGATTATCCGGTCTACATGTCTATCGCATGCGGCGTATTGATTCATTGGGCAAACATCCAATTCTTCAGGAGTGCGTCGTTGACTAACGTAGGTATATTGAATGACGAACCTTCTTAAAAAGGTATCAATATACTAGATAAAAAGGCTATTCGTAACCGATGTTATGTGCCCAGGTTTCATTCTACCAGCCAAAAACCCACCTACGATTGTCACTTGACACTCTGTGATATGAACCTAAAATATTTCCATACGCGTTATTCAAAGAGACCATAAAAAGCCATTTTGCCGCTATATGGTTCATTGTGACCCATTGTGACCGACGTCACTGAATCTGAATCTATTTCCCCTCCCAGCCTTCCCGCTCTGCTAAACATCCATAACAGTAGTACTCGTAAGGATGGTAAATCTTATTCCATTTTCCGCCTTGCCGATAGAAAGAGCGCATTATGGATGGCAAGGTCCATCCACGACAGTGACATGTAGTGCCCTTAACTTTGTGCTCGATTTCTTCACTATCGATTCTACAAGATTCATCATGGTTGTCGTCTCTATCGATGTCGTCATATTTACTCCTGCTGTCTCCAGTGTTAAAATAGCCATCCGAGTCCAGTTGCACAATTTGAGGGCACAAGCCTTCCTTGTGGTTGCTCACACTTGTTTCACGGCACCAGTGACAGAGAGAGCAGATAGTAGTATCTTCGGCGTTGATGACCCAATTTTCAGTTTCGCCCAATAACGAACAGATGCACTGTTCATTTCTCACTCGATATTTCAATTCTTCCCACCAAGGCTCTACGTTGTAGATGCGGCAAGGCAACATAGATTTGAATCGGCAATAATCACCGCAAGTAGGACTACTCCAGATATTATATCGAGAATATCTTTTTTTGAAATGTTCAGTTGCTTTCAAAGTTAACAAATCGTGAAAAGTTTGACGGCGCCAGCCAGCCTGATATAGAACAGATCCAGTCGAAGTTTCTTGTTGAATAAATTCATCCAGTTCCGGATAAATAGCCTCAAGGCGTTCAAACCATTGAAAGAATAAATGGCAAGTCCGCAGTGTCTTTGAGGTTGCAGTTTCACCGCGCCAAACCAGATGTGTATCTAAACCATTGTCAAGCAGCAATTGAAAGATGTCCATTCTTATACCATCTGAGATTGCCATTTCATGTATGACAGGGTCATCATTTGGAAGGATGTCATGACATTTCATTGCTTCAGGGTCAAAGTCCAGTATCAACTGAACAGTTCTAAGATCCAAGTGAAAAATTGCTTCCCAGAAGCACAACCATAGAAAACATTTATTTATGTAGTTGGTAAATTCCATGCGGTACTTTTGAAATAGCATTAACAAAATGCTATGAAAAATTCGGTGTTCAGAGGTTGCCTCGGGTTCGCCACTATAAATTCTCTTGATCAAAATCCAACCATCACTCAATGGCTGATCAAAATCGATACAATCGTCGAACAGAAGAATCATGTCTGCTGCTGTTTGGAGAGCTGTTTTATTTTCGAGAATCAGAGCAGCCGGGGTGCTATAAATACAAATCAGTCCACCTATCTTTGAGAGCTCTAGTAGAACTGAGGCGCAGACTAACAATTCTATGCGATGGAAAGCCTCATAAAGGCATGCTGTTTTGTCTGCCCCTTGAAGAATTAAGAGCTTAGCTAATTCTAAATGGCCGCGCCATGTGGCAAACTGCAGTACTAATAGTTAAATAACTTGTACAGAATGCAATTCAAGTGGCTGTATAAAACGCCTTCCTATGCAGGTAGTGACAGAACCCTAGTTGTACAGGGCTACCACAATATACTTACATGTAAAGGTGTCCACCCTCTAGAATTAACGTCAAAGACAGACGCATCCCCTCTGTCGAATAGTTCACAAACAGCATCTATATTACCGGTTGTGCAGAATCGAAATATAAGTGCGTCATCCTGGACAGCCGTACAGTAAATATGCTATACTGCCAACCTGACTGTGCATTAACCGCAGTTGCTGCAATTCCATATTGCAACCCAAGTCTGACAAGCCATTGGGACGGATGAAATATAAACGTTGTTGTGGTTTTATACTGGATAGACATTTGGTTGGATATTTTCACAGCTAATCTCGTGAATTTAGTCTGATACACGATTGTACCAAACGTAGTTGTATAGGACGAGCTCCAAAAATGATTCGTAATGCGTGAGATTCGAAATGCATCGGGGTTGCTTCTGATCACCTCCTTGATGCCTGATACTAAGCTTTGTCTGAAAATTGGATTCGAGATACGCTCTTTCACTCGGTTCCACTCTCCCTCGAGGGCCTTGATATGATGGTCTATATCGTCAATGCTCGAAGTTTTTGATGAAAATATCCATTGATTGTTAACTTGTTTGTTGTTTGGGCAGATGATTACAGCTGATCTCTCATTTTCTGAAGACGCATTTGGTTGGTATTCACTGCTAGCTAGAATGAAAAACAATATGTCAGATATGAATAGGGTTTGCATACGACGGAAAGCCTACCACGATGTTCTTCCAAAGTCCCAGTTTCGAAAAGGTACTGGTCTCGATCTATGTTATTGTCAGAATAATTAGTGAGCATGAATGAGGCCAATATAGGTTGTCATACCATGCTGCATATTTTTCCACATTATCTCTAGAAACGCTTTGGTGCAAGATGCCGCAGTTGCTGCCGCATAATCTTGCCACACTTTGTTCTTGTGACTGTCTGCGTAGTCACTGACACCCTTGATAATAATGCAACGTAAAGTATCGCAGATGCCCACTCCTTCCATTTCGAGCCCGATGATACCTGTCACCTGTGCCAATTTATCGCGATGCTCTCCAGACTTTACCACAGCATCGCCAGATCCTAGTGGGCCGTGATGCATTCGAGGGGAAGGCTCGCGGCCAGAAAGCCGGGTTCGTTTTACCAATATTTCCGGTGTTGCACACCCAAGCACCTTGCAATCACTTTCAAGTGCTTTTGCGCAAACCGGGTCTTTGTTAAATTTCCAGTCATTGCAGACACAAGTAGTCATTGAAGTTTGATGGTGGTGCTTATGGCGATAAGTTGCCGGGAATAACCGATCCTCTTTCGTACCTGGATATCGCCATCTGTCATCGAAAGACTTGAGTTTGCTTAGGTAATTCAGATGTCTTTCTTGGAATTCATATTGCAATCTTCTGGTCTTGATACCTGAGAGGAAACTTCTAATATCCCTGTCTGCGCGGCCAAGTGTTTCCGTAATATTCTGCAACTTTAGAGCTGATGATAACGTCCCCTAGTATCAGTTCTGTGTCTGGCGACGGGAAAGGTACCCCTCCACAAATCCCGGTCAGTATTGCAAGCTCGATCTGGCGAAAGCTAATTAGAAGGTTTGACGCAACGCTGGCGGCATTTCTTTTCCCAATTTCTGGCAGGCATGCCAAGACAATGTTGTATTTATCGATTCTCCCCGCTCGGTAAAAGTTTGGATCGCCTTGAACCTTCTTATAACTCTCGTAGCGCTCGTCCAATATAGCTTCAACGGCGTCGAATTCAACAGGCAATGCGCAGAGTATTGCTATATTAAAGTCGTCGCGAGATTGAGGGATCATTTTGATACACAAGAAGTCTAGTTGTTCACGATTCTGGTTGATGAAGGTCGAAGGCCCCGTTCAACGTTGCGCAGCCTTGAGTGACCGAGATATGATAAGCAGGCACGCACATGAAAATCATTAAATAGCCTTTACCTGAGTCTGGCAGTGACATCTAATCTTTCTGTTATCCATGGATGTATAAGTGTATTGCTTTAACAAGCCAAGTGGCGCATTCCCGCGAGCGTGCGAGTATCTGTGGAAGAGACAGCTTTGGTCACGCATTTGCCTTGAACCTAGGATACGATGTATTGTATTCAGAATGTAATCACTCAGAATTTGTACGAGCAGGTTGTGTCTTTTCAATACGGTACTGTAATGGCAAGGCTGAAGCCGGCGCGTGGTTTCCGCCTACGCAGCCTCATCCTGATCAACCAATTGTTTCTCGCTATTTAAGTAATTGTGTAGAAAACCCCTAACGTAAACCACACCCGAATGGATCACACAACCGAGCGGATCAGCTCAATAACCATACAAAATGGCATTTTTTAGAGCTTATTATCTCCCAATTATAACTAGACAACATATTTTAAGAATCTAGCATATATTATAATATTATATATATAAGATATATACAAAGTATTTTATTATATAATTTAATAATTATTGAGATTATTAAAAATACTATGTAATTTTCTGTAATTTTAAATTAACTAAGTAATTTTAATAATTATATATTCTGATTATTTAAAATTTGAAGGAATATAAATAATTAATAATAATATATATAAGAGAATATTTTCAATATATGTTATTCTATTATAAGGAGGAGATAATGAGCTCTAAAAAAATGCCATTTTGTATGGGTATGTCAGAATCAGCACGTCACAGCCAATTAATCCGTAATTAGCCTGGACGCTACTTATGTAAGTGGTATGCAAAACAGCCACTACAGCATCTAAAGGAGAATTATAGTATATATTTATCTGCTAGTACCTAAAGCACTGAAAATGGTATCTTAAAAAAAGAATCTTAGGAATGATAAAATTATAGAAATAATGTTCTAAAGATATTATTTAAATAGAAATCTTATTATAGGATTTTTATAAGAATAAGACTAAAGATATAAGAAAAAATAAATTATAAGAATTAAGTGATTCTGAAAAAATAGAATTATAATCTAATTAGATCTAGATATTTATTTTTAATATTATATATTATATTTAAAGTACAATATATTTTATTATAAGTATAATATATTATATTTAGGGATATAATATATAATACCCTTAGATAAATTATTTTATATATATAAAGAATCTAGTTTTTCTTTTTTTAGTTAGCTTTTGTTTATTGTTTTGAATTAACTGTAATAATTTAAGTATATATTTTTTTATAAATAGGATATTTATTTTTAAGATTTTATTTTTAATAGGATTTTTGTATTTAAAAGCTTTTTAATTTTAATTATTAAAAATTATTTTAGTTATATTCTAATAATAAAGAACTAAAGATTCTAATAATTTAAAACTTTTATATGAAAGAGAAGTCTTAACTGACTATAATGGTATTAAATAAACTTATTTTATTATATATATAAATATGTTTACTATTATTATTTTTATTAGAAGAAACTGCTAGCACTGGACTGAGTTTAGCTAAAATAAAAGCAGTTTTTAAAGAAATAGAACAATATATTATTAAGCTAGAATTATAGTGAGTGATTAACTATTTAATGATTAAGATAAAAAAGATTAAATTTTTTTTAAAAGAATATAAAACTTTTAAAATATTTTTAGCCTAGCTATAAATTTATTTTAGTAATAATACTAATAGAATTATGTCTGAGTAAAACAAGGTTCTTATTATATTTAGCTTTCTTATAGAGAAAGTAATAAGATAGTTTATCTTATATATTACTTAATAGATTAAAGTAGTTTATAATAAGTAATTTAATTCTAAAACCAGTAATATATTTAGCAGTTTTATATATTTTAAAGAAAAATTGTACTAATTATTTAAGACAGTTAATAAAAAACTTAAAATTATTTATTAAATAAAAAGTATATAACAATATAAATCTGTTAGAGATTATATTTTAAAGTTTCTATAAATATTAAAATACTTTTAATAGAGTAATTAAAAGCTATAAGATCAGTTCTATAATAATCTAAAAAATAATATAAAAGATTAAATTTTATAGATTATATTTTAATTAAGCATTTTCAAAATAATAATAAAAATAGTATCTTAGATTAATATGCAGCTCTACACTTAATAAATAGAATGAGAAAATTATCAATATTAATTATATTAAAGACAGAATGCTAATATATCTTAGAAAAGAACTAAGAATAAAGATAGTAATATTATAATATAAATAAATATCACACTAACTAAAAAAAAAAAAAAAATTAATTAAAAAAAAAATCTGTTTTAATTATAAGATATTAAAATATTTTATAAATAAATATTACAAATTAAAAAAAACTTAAAAAATAGTTAATTAAAAGCAGTGATAGCAGATTATAATAGTTATTTATATATATATCTTAAATAAAAATAGTATAAAATTAAATTTTACTAATAATAAATTATCTAATATGTATAAGAAAAAGTAAATATATACTACAATAATAAAACAGTAAAACTTTAAATAATAATAGAAGAAATTAGAAATTATAATAGAAAAAAATAATATTATAGTATAATTATATAATAATAATTATATACTTTTAAGGAATAAATAGAGTAGTATTAAATATATTAAATTATTTAAGAAGATATCTGAGAATAATATACTAGAAAATAGCAGTGAAAGTACTAATTATAAGAATTTCTTATTAATTAAATTATTTTATATTTAATTGGTAGTTTAAATAGATAGTAAACAGATATTAAATTATCAGGATTTAGATTAAAAAATAATAAAAATCCTGCTGGATCTCTATAAAAATATAAAAAAAATACTAAATAAAATATCATTAAAAGAATCTATTAGTAAAGAATAAGAAGAATAGATTAAAGAATAAGTTAGAAAGACACTAAATGATTAAGAGACTCTATATGATTTTTATAAATTAGTTAAGGACAGATAAAGATAGTGGACTTAAAAAGATAAGGAAATCCAGACTGAATTAATTCTTAATATAAAGGAACTAGGAGATAATCTGTATAATTATATATTAGTTAAAATAACTTATTAGAAAGAATTTTAATATATATAAAAAAAATATATTAACTAATATAATAAGTATTATAAATGGGTAAATTAAGAATGCTTAATCTATAGATAAAATAACAAAATTTTTTCCAGGATATATAAGTAAATTTTATAGTTAAAAAAATATTGACTGTATAATAAACAATTAAAATATACTGTTAATTATATATATATGTATTATTTTAATTTAAATAAATATTTATATTAAAAGATACACTAAACAATTTATTATAATAATAGATATAAAATGTATTATCTTAGCAAAAAAATTAATTATTGGTTTCTATGAATCTTAAATATTACTGTATAAGTAAAGTTTAAATGCTTTTAAGGAAATCTGTAGGAATATGAAACTATTCCTTCAAAATTTATCCAGTTTTGTTCTCATATGCTTCAAAACCATTTCAAAAAGGCCTAATACAACGTTTTCTAGTTCATATATCTGAAAACAGATATTATTACTGAAAACGGAAGTAATTGATGCAAACGGATATATTCAAATTGGCTGAAAACAGCCTATAAATCAAACATAAATAGAGAACAAATTCCCATCTATAGATTCATAATAATAAGCAATTCAAGGATTATTACAACACTATTTTCTTTTACTTCTAATTATCTTTTCTCTTACTCTTCTCTTCTATTTTTAGATTTTTTATTTCTATAAAAAAATCATGCCATGCTGACAAAATCTAAAGTGTTAATATATTTATGAAGAAAATAGACATCCTGAGTATAAAAGTCTATCTAATTATAAGTGTAAAGCTCTTTTCTATTAATATTATTATAATTGTCAGAATCAGCACGTCACAGCCAATTAATCCGTAGTTAGCCTGGACGCTACTTATGTAAGCGGTACGCAAAACAGCCGCTACAGCACCTAAAGGAGAATTATAGCATATATTCACCTGCTAGTGCCCAAGGCACTAAAAGTAGTATTCTAGGAAAGGAATCCTAGGAACAACAGGATCATGGGAATAGTGTCCTAAGAACACTATTTAAATAGGAACCTTATTATAAGACTTCTATAAGGATAAGACTAAAGGTATGAGAAGAAACAAATCATGGGAATTAAGTGATTCTAAGAAAATAAATCTATAATTTAATTAGGATTAGACTTTGTTCTCTAGTATTATATATTATATTTTAGAGTATAATATATCTTATTGTACAATATACTATATTATATCCAGGAGTATAATATATAATATTCTCAGATAAATTGCTTTGTGTATATAAAGAATTTAGTTCTTTTTCTCTAACTAGTTCCTGTCTACTGTCTTGAATTAACTATAATAATTTAAGTATACATTCTTCTATGAACAGGATATTCATTTTTAAGACTTTATCTTTAATAGAACTTTTGTACTTAGAAGCCTTTTAACTTCGACTGTTAAGAGCTATCCTAGCTATACTCTGACAGTATCAAACCGAAGTTTCCGACAATAATGGAGTACTCTATAAAAATTAAGTCAAGGATCACTTTGAGGCAGTAAAAAAGTATATATAATACCATCAAGATAAATACATAATTATAGCAGCCATTGATTTTTAATACTAAATAATAATTATCTTGGGAGAAATTAATAAAAAGAAGCTATAACTCTTACTGGATTTAGGAGTAATAGATAACCACATGAATTCTAATACTATTAAAGTACTGTAACTTAAATAGTATAAAACTATCAAATAGATCAATATAGTCAGTGCAGATAAAATACTAATAATATAAAAATATTAATAAAAAACTGAGCTAGTCTTGTTTATATTAGAATTATATACTTCTATAATTATTTTTGATATTATATCAATGTCTGGATATAATATAATACTTAGAATGCTATAATTATAAGAATAAAACTCTGTTATTAATTGGGTAATAAAAACAGTCTTAATAGACAACCACATTTTATAAATAAAGGTTGAAGAATGTAGAAAAAAAAAAAATCATGAATCTTTAGCAGGAATTAAAAAAAAACTTCTATAAAGAAAGAACTAAGATTAAAGACTGATTCTAATAAAAAAAAAATATAAAAAGTGATGTAAGACCCTGTAATAAAT
Organism: Eurotiales sp. R13A2; assembly: GCA_023625935.1. Taxonomy (NCBI): domain Eukaryota; kingdom Fungi; phylum Ascomycota; class Eurotiomycetes; order Eurotiales; species Eurotiales sp. R13A2. The sequence continues at coordinate 2,495 of JAMAFV010000013.1, read as the reverse complement.
AAAACAGTAAAACTAAAATCTAAAAAGATTTATAAATAAGAACTAAAAAAGATACTTATAAAATTACTTAAAAAATACTATAAATTTATTAAGCTATTTATAAAAAGAAACTATTAATTATTAACTTATAATAAAAAATTTAAAGTAATAATTAAATTAAAACTAGGATTTAAATCATTTTTAGTTAAATAATACTGAAAGTTACCAGCTGAGTTAAAGACTAAAATAGAATTTATAAATGAATTCTACAAAATTAGGTATATATAATCAGAACAAAGAAAAGTATTATTAAGAGAATAAACAGTATTGAAAAAAGATAAAAATAAAAGATTAGTTATTAATTATTAACTATTGAATAACAGAACTATTGATGATGCTAATAAAGTACTGTATTAAGAATAAAATAAGACTTTTTATAAAAAGCAAAAATTATGATTATTTTTGATATTAAATGGGGATATTATAATCTATAAATGACTAAAAAAGATATTTAGAAAATAGTATTTCTAATAAATAAGAGATTATTTGAATGGATTATTATATTTATAAAATTTAAAAATTTACTGGTATAATTTTTTAGGTTTATAATTTATATTTTATAGGAATTTTTAAACAAGACAGTTACTGTTTATTTTAATAATATTATTATTTTTTTTAAAGACTTTAAAGAACATAATTTTTATATTTAATAAGTTTTAAAGGTTCTTATGGATGTAGGACTTATATTGAAAATTAAGAAGTACAAATTTAACATAAATACTATTAACTATTTTGGGATAATCTATACTTCTGAAGGACTTAAGATTCAGCTAAAGAAAATGAAGGATATAACTGAGTAGTTAATCCTGATTTGTATCAAAGATATATAAGGATTTCTAGAAGCTAGTGGATATATATAATAATATCTAAAAAATTATTCTAAGATTACTGCACTTCTAACTAAATTTCTTAAAAAAGATATAAAATTTACATGGGATGAGCTAAAATAAAAAATGTTTAATATTATTAAGTAAATAGTTTAAGAAGTATTAATTATTATGCTATATAATTTAAAACTATAAAGTGTTATTACTCCAGATATTTTAGAAATTAGATTAGGGTGGGCACTGAAACGGGAACTGGGATGGGACTTTTTCCCTTTTACTCATATGGGATGGGAAAAGTAACCTTCCTTTAATATTAGTGGGAATTTCTAATTCCCATTTCCTAAGATAGAAATCCCTCTTTCTCAATTGGGAAATCCTAACTATTATATAGGAATTTATATTCCCATATAGGAATTTCCATATAATAATTAGGAAAATCCTGTTTCAATATGAGAATTCTTATATAGGAATTTTACATTTATCTTTCTTATATGAGAAGTTTTAATTGTATGTAGAATTTTTTATATTGAAATGAGAAAATTTTATTTCATATATAGAAAATCCTATATAGGAATGTAAATTCTTATATTTATATATAATTTAAAATTATAATAATAATAATATATATTATTAATAATTATTATTAGTATTATATTTTAGATTAATAATCTACACAATAAACATATTTTAAAGAATATAAATTAATTTTAATTTTTAGGATATTATAAAAAACTATATTAAATTAATTTTATCTTTAAACTTTTCTAATTAAGTCTTTTAATTTATTTTATCTATAGTCTCTCTAAAATAAAAGCATTATTATCTTGAAAATTCTTCACTAATTTAGACTCTTCTTATTAAAACTCTTTTTTTTAAACTAATCATTTAATAGTAATATTTCTTTATAATATTTTAAAATATTAAATAAGATTTAGGAGCTGCTGCTGTTAGATGGTATATAAGATATAAGCTCATATCTTCTATTCTTAAGTTGGTATTTTTCTTTGCTATAATCTGGTTGTGGCTCTTGTGGTATAATATATTTAAAACCTATATTATAAAGCTCTTTGCCAATTTCTAGGAGTTTTTTGACAAAATATATATCTTTTGACTGGATTGTGATTTAGCTATAATGTATAGTAGCAAGGTTTATAGCTGTGTTATAAATTAGTAAACTTTACTAATAAATGTTATTAAAGAATGTTATCTTTAAAATATATTATAATAATATATTTAGATATATTTTATAGAGTGTTTAACACAGATATCTGAATTTAATAATCATTATATTTAAGTTCTGAAAAGATGTATTGAATCTGTTTGATGAAGATTGATTTAAAAATGATAAAACTAAGTTAAGACTGATAGTACTAAATTTCATAAAGTGGTATTATAAAATATTATTTAATTTTATTATTATTAAAAGAATCATAGAAACTCACTTATTTGTTGGTTATATTTTATTAATTATTTTATTATAGGTTTTGCTTTGATATTCTTATAATTATGCTAAATATAATTATATTTTTATAAAATCTATTCCTATGTTTTGATTAGGGTGGGCATTGGGATTTTTTTTGGGATTTCAGTGGGTTTTGGCTGGTCACAGTGGGATTCCTATATGGGAAG